>CM046832.1:61735607-61848107 GCA_025618425.1 Heliocidaris tuberculata | reverse complement strand
GTTTCCAGTAATTCATGGTTTCCTCGAGCCCCCGAAAAACATTACACCGTAACAAATCATATTTCCAGACGTTACGCAATCCTCGGCAAACATCAAAAGAGCCAACGTCCGAAGCCGCATCCTCGGACGGATCAAAAGCTTGACCATGGTTTGACCGTCACATACGTGTGGTCAAGTCATACCCCTCAACATTAGACGGTGAGATAAAAGGAGCCGCCCTTTAACAAGCAGGTCAACGACATTCTTAGGGGGCGGCAACCCTGGTGGCCAAAGGGCCTTCACATTCCTTCATGTTGTAAAAGACTGAGGACCAATTAGTATAGGATTGAATGGTCCGAACATAATAATTATGTAGACGTAGTTATAAGAGGTTTTACAATCATATGCCTTACTCTGCACCTATTGTAGTCACTAGTGCATGGGTTCAAACGTTTAGGGTAGCTGATATCTTTGGAGATTGGGGGGGGGGGGCGGGGGAGGGTCACTGGATTCACTAGGAGCACTCAAAACTGAGTTGGGTATAATTTGTTCAAAATTGGGTAAAATTTACACAATATTTGATAAAATTTTACCCAAGAAACATGTATGATCCCTTTTTAACCAAAATGAAGTATTCCAGTATTCAAGGCCACCAAGTGAGAAGAGGGTTTTTCATTCAATTCTTTTTTTCTCTCTTCTTCTTTTTTTTTTTTTAATTACTATCTTTATGTTTCATTATTCGATTAGGAGCACGTGCCCCTCACTAGCCCTCACGTGGCGGATCCGGCAGAAATTTTGAATAAATGGGGCATGCAAAACTTTACAGTCATGTGAATTCTCATAATTATGAGAGGAGGCGAGTAAATCTTGTACCCCCTTCGGATTTGCCAGTGTAGGTCTATTGGAGAATTCAACTTTCAGTGAATAAATAAAAACATTTCACAGAACGATGATTAAAAAAAGAAAAGAAAATACTTTGAACCAATATTTAGATCCACGGCAGCTTCCACTGCATGCATGCACCTAATCATGCTAATTGTTACCCGCTTTTTAAACTCCGTGATTTCTACGGAAGTAGATCCATCTCACTTTCGTACTTGTCATTAATCATTTCTATCCACAAATCTAAATCAATTCAATTACGATTGCGTGATATATGTGTTGCTGGTGGTCATTGTAAGGGAGTTGAACTTGGTGGTTGCTCACATTACCCTTGTGTCTTTTATTCCTATGGGAGCAGTGATTTAGATAACTGTATGCTGTCGAGTATGCTGTTACACCTATGATTTATTACCAAGTGGGTCGAAGAGAACTTTCACACGCAACAATAAAAGATATGATTTGGAAATCTTGTATATCACGTTTAAACTGCGGTTTAATGACAATAATAAGTTTCTGAATTAAAACCAAACAAATAACAAAATAACAAAATTTAAAAAAATAGCGATTTCGATTTTTTGTGCTGGTATTTCGCTCACAACAAGCAGATAGCTTATGCAGAAAAATTAATACATTGCTTACGGGAACCAGTTGGGTCCTGCATTAAACCTATGGGAATAACAGAATTCAGCAGTCACCAGGTTAACTGGCTTATCCCCTTTTTCGAGATAATAGACACCACGATTCTTCAGTAGTACGCAGGCACGCACGTTCGTTTTGTGGACATAAACCCGTGTCGAAATGTTATGGGCAAGGTAGCCTACATGCTGTTTATTATTATTAGCCCACTAAATTAGTTTTCAGGATATAGCATCTCATGTGTTATCTAATATTCAGATGTACTGTAAATAGTCCTTACATATATCAGTTACATCTAGTTACAAGGAACCATATTTTCATCAAACATTTCTGCTATTTTTCGGTCTTCCATTCCATATACATGTGTTTATACTTTATGAATATGTCTCATAAGTTGTTTCTAGAAACGATTACATATTTCTTTATTCATTCATTCAGTTAGTCAGTCATTGAGACATTTATTAATTCCATACGTCTCATTTTCTACTAGGTAATTCATATGTTATTACAATTGTTTAAAACCTTATTTTTACTAGAGGGTATAATGGATAGTTCAAAGAGCATTTTAGAAATTTGATTTTTTAAAGAAATACTACCATAAATTTCCAGGACTGTGCATGCCTATATAACCTTTAAAAAAAACACATCTATCATAGGCTGAACACGTAAAACAATGGTCCTGGCAAATCGATGTAACTGCTCATGATGTTGCGTGCTAGTGGAGCTGAAAGCACTCTCCGTAATGAAAGCTCTTTGCTACACTGTAAAAATAACTGTAAAACTACAAGTTTTTTGCCCTTGAAATTACAAGTTATCGCCGTTTTTTTTTTCAATTTTACAGTCCTTTTCCTGTAAAACAACAGCAAGTTTGTTGGTTTACCGGAAATCAGCATATATTTACAATCGCCCAGCAAACTTGCTGTTGTTTTACAGGAAAAAGACTGTAATTTTCTGTCGAGCGATTGTAATCCAGTAAAAAAAAAAAAAAGCCGTGGAAAAACGGGCATTCCCGGCATCTTGACGGATTTGAAATGTAAGACATCGGCTGATAATCAGTATATATACATATTAATAATGAGAGAGAGGCGATACATTAGTCATACCTATATAGTGTAGTTCTTTTTTTTTCTGTCTAAAATATCTATGCCTTGTAGCTTGATCACTCTTTTGAATCAGACTATAGGTTTTGTAGTTTTGGTATGTCTTTATCATGTTTATTTTTATCTAAAAATAATTTTCATTACTATCGATATGTGTCACAAGAAAATGCTCGATTATCTTTTACAACTTAAAGTATAGTCTCTTGTCTCTGTCTTCTCTCTATCTAAAATAAAATATTCTTCTGTTCCTCCAACTTTACCAAGAGTAAATACATTTTTTTTTTTAATCCATAACCTTGCCCAGTACTGTGTATTACCTTTAAAGGAAAGTCCGCCCTGATATCAACTTGGTTTTAAAAGAAGTAGAAAAATTAAAGAAACAAATAAGTGAAAGTTTCAGCAAAATCCGATAAGAAATAAAAAAAGTTATGAATTTCTGAAGTTGTAATCAATTAAACACAAATTGGCAACTCTGTGACTTATCTTGCGAGCTGATCTCCCATTTGCCCTGTACTGAAGAAAAAAAGATCATTTATTTCCATTTTCTCTCTCTCTAAAAAAAAAAGAAATATATCATACATGCAACCTAGATATAGTCATTTCACTTATGCTTGTAATACACAATACCTGTATGATTCAAATCTGTTCCCTCATCAAAAATAAAGAAAATGAAAATTTATGAATATTTGTGTACGGAGCAAATGGGAGAGGAGCTCATATTATTTCACGATCCTTGAAGAAACAAGAACTGCAAACAAAGTTTAATTGAGCGGACCACCGTTATATGGGGGGGGGGGGGGCATTCGTGTGCCAATACCATAAAACAAACTTTTGGTGAGGGCAGCTTGCTCTTCCTTTTTGGAGGGGGTGATAGGGAATGTGGAGGCTAGGGAGGGGGATGTTCATTTCGTGTTCACAAAGCGTATTAAATGACTCCAATATTTTATCTGTCTTTTATAAGTGCACCCTTAAAGGGAAATTGTTCGCATGGTTGTTTTGTTTTGTTTTGTTTTGTTTTGTTTTTTCGCTACCCAGAAAGCAGTCGATTTATTTTTTCATTCCAAATGTTAGATGATACCTTTAAAAGATTAATATAGGCTTTTCAAAGTTTCATCTGTATGTAAGTTCAGTGTGGATATGTTATTTGAATATTATGCAATTAGGTATATATAAATATATCGGACTCCCATCCTGCTAAAATGATGAAAACATATTTGTGATATATATCAAAAATCAGTATAACACCATAAATGAATATGAATATAAATGAAAAATATAATCTGAAATTGCTTCACGAAAATATAACCAACTAGCTTCATACAGCTCGCTAAAGAGCCATCGGTAGAACACCCCCTCCCCATCCCCGCCCCTTCGTCCCTCCACTCTCCTGTTCCCCACGATTGGGTCAGTGTGGTAGACTCCACATCACTGAGCGGGGGTAGCGGGCTGCTTTCTTCTATTCCCTTTCCAGGTTATGTCCTCATGTCTGTCAGTCCATAATAGTCATAAAAATCAAAATTCCTTCCCCAAATATGAGAAGGAAATACTGGAAGCTGGTCTACACACCACAGTGGTTGGATACCATCACGAAATGAGGGCTCTTTGTTTATATTGCTCTATTTTTATTGAGCCTGATTGTTATTGTTTTAAAGGCAACACCAGGAGGTAGGAGGTTAACCGGTGAAGTCTTTCTCATGCACAGAGATGGGCGTATCCAGAGCAAAAAAATTAAACTAACCAGTTTTATTTCAGGGTGTAATGCGGGGGGGGGGGGGGTGTCCCCAAAATCGAATAGCAGAAAAATTGGAATAAAAACAGAGAGGATTGTGTTTTAAGTGAGAGAAAGAAGGAATTTTAAGATGACAGGATAAATACATGTATTGCTATCTTTTTAAAAACTGCTCATCCAACAACGTAGAAAGACCAGCCCCCCCCCCCCCCGAGCCCATGACTGGACCCAAGCTACACCATTGCTTAGTAATATCATCAATTATATCAAAACCCAACACTATTAACTATTTTTACCACCTGTCCTTTCCATGTTATTTATTTATTTTATTGTTTTAATAATGAAAATGAGCCCACATGACATTACGATAAATTTGATGTTATGAAAAGGGAATGAATGCAACGAACGATAGAAAACGCGCATTGTCTAAATTACATGTACATGTATATATATCAGATCAACCGACGCAGGAAAATCAAGTATTTTTAATTTCATTATCTTATATCAGATCCCTACCGATTGTGCTCAAAACATGCATGCCTGTATAAATACATCTGTATTCGATTTCTACTTTCTTTGTTAGTAATTAAAGTTGTTTCCATTAGTTTATTCGATCCAACAGCAATATGATTACACAAATGATATCATCGTTATAGGGCCATCGGACGGGTGTTCTTTAAATTTACGGGTAAACCCTGTTAAAGCCACAAAGGTTGTAAGTAATAATATGGTCATAAAAAGAAGCAAGTCGGCGTTACTTTGAAGTATCTGCCCTTGTCCGGCTTTTGGTCACGGCGTCATAAAAATGCAATTTTGGACCAAAATCCATCCAAAACCAAGAGGCTACTGGCAGGCCTGGCTACTGAAATCCACTCGAGATAACACAACATTGTTTTGTACTTGGGCAGAAGTTGGTTTGTGGATTGATCTGCAGATTATGCACAGAGAAACTTAATCATGCTTTTCGTGTAAATATGAATAGTGATAATATTTGTGGTTTGGTCAATATTTCAGTACATCAAAATCTCGTTTACAGTTCAATACAGGGTTTCGCTGTGTGCCTTATTGCAATAAAGTTATAAACTCTTGCCTGTTCTGCCCTCACACACTTTTTAAGAAATCGAAGAGACAGGACCAATGTAAAATTAGAGAATACTCACAAATCATAACAATGTGCTCCATATCGGAAAAAAGGTTATTGCAATGGTCGTCTATTGTCCAATCATAAATATAACAAACATCGCTGTATTTTCCATTTTCATTTGACCCATTATAAGGCCTACTCCTTCAAATAAGAGTTCCTTCTTCCTTTCCTTTTTCTGAAAGATAAATCCACTGCGGATAAATATATCAGGCAAATAGAAACATCCTAAGTAAATCTTAGATAGGCCTACATACCAAGATTTGAGATTTGCATTAAGACTGTGAATTGTTCGGACATAATGAAACTTAATATCTAAATTGTTTTGATTGTATTGTAAATAATGTTTGAAATGGAACAAAATGTTCTCTCATAAGAGGACAGAAAATAAAATACATAAAAGGAAGAGGAAACAGACATTCACATATGAGTAACATGAAATACATAGGCCTACAGAGACAAAAAAAAATCTGGCTTGGCAAATTCATTAACACTCTAAGTGATTTTAAGGGGTTTAATTTTGTAATTTTTTAAGGGAACCGATCTTACACTTATCAGGATTCATAAGATGAACCCTTTTAAAGGTAAAGTTTAGTCCTGGTCATGCGATTGCTTTATGGAAAATGCTATTGGGAAAGCTTGATTATGTAGTATTGTGAGAATTCATAAAATATTACACCTGCTGTGAAATACAAATACACAGAAATGGGTATATGGGACTACACATACGTGACATAATCATTTGGTCAATCATATCTATTCATGATAAGGGCAATTCAAGAGCAATCCTTTTCATAATGTTCCTTCTTCCTATGGTATTCTTCCTCATGAGAAAAAAAAAGAAAAAGCTAATGAATTATTTTGTCACTTTTACCAAAAATAAACCATTTCTTTAAACAAGTCAGCGCAGACCAGTACAGAGTGTGAATTACATGAAACTCATCATCTCCCATAGGCATCTTCAATATTGTTTAAAAATAATAATCATCCGATCTATAATTGTATATCCCTCTTTAAATTTAATGAGTAAAAAGATGTGAAAACAATCGAAAAATCATTAGCCCATACATTATTTAGGGAAGTAACTTTCATGACGATACATGATACTTCTTTTCAGAGAGATGGGATTATGTTGTGTGCGGGCATAAGATGATTTTGGAAAGCATTATACTTAAAATTGAAGCTCAGGTCCAGATGGAGCCCAGACATGATGTAAACTAACAAGCGAAATGGATAATGAAAAGAATAGAGTGAGAATGAGGGGAGAGGGGAAGGGAAAGGCTGAGATAGAGAGACAGAGAGATAGAGAGAGAGAGAGAGAGAGAGAGAGAGAGAGAGAGAGAGAGTGTGTGTGTGTGTGTGTGTGTGTGTGTGTGTGAGAGAGAGAGAGAGAGAGAGGGAAGAGAGATAAAAAGAGACAGACAAACAGACAGACGGAGACAGTGGGAGAGAGACAGAGAGGGAGAGAGAGAGAGGGGTATAGAAACAGGGGGTGGCTAATGATATGAGACAAAAGCTTTTATAATTGCTTCATCAATGGCATTCCACCTATGTTGTACACAACATGATTTGAATGAAAACATACGGGTACGATAATATTTATTAGAACTATACAAGTCTTAAGATAGAAGGGAAAAGGGAAGAAACAACACAGAACTAAATTGTTATTTTTGTATGAATCTTCGTTGAATATTAATCTTTAGACCAGCCAGTGGATTTTGTAATTAGACCGATATTATCAAATAAGTTCAAATTTCAAATTCTACTTTATTATTGCCAAGCATTCTTTTTGCAGATGATACCAACGTTTTTGTTTTTTATCCAACTCCGATTTTCAGTTCCTTCTAAGAATTATTGAGCTACCAAAACTGTCTACATGGTTTAAAAGTAACAAACTATCTCTGAAACTGAAGAAAAGAAGTTTCATCCATTTCCAGAGCAGGAAAAATAATGATGATACCCTGCAACCCGAAATAATTATAGGTGGTGAATACTTAGAGAAGAAGGAAAGTACTAAGTTTCAAGGAACCATCATCCATGAAAATCTGGGATGGAGTGATCATGTAAACTATATCTCGAAAAGAGTACCACGTTCTGTTGCAAAAGAAAACAATTCGTGTATGCACGAATGCTGCATATCGTGAACATTCTGACCCATTATTTGAGAAGGTGAAAAAACTAAAAGTAACTGACGTCAACATTTTACAAAAAAGCTTTGTTTATGTTCCGTTTATATAATGCTTTGCTGCCTTCCTATTTCCCATCATTATTCTGTTTAAATAAAGATATCAATGCTTACCCTACAAAGCAATCAAATAAATATCACTTAAGTAATTCTAGAACCGTAATGGCAATGAAATCAATTAGACACTCCGGTCCAGACATCTGGAACTCACTTTCTTTTGACATTCGTAGTTTAAAATCCTTATATTCTTTCAAGAAATCTGTGAAATCAATGTTGCTAAGCAAATACTGACTACTGTATTCATTGCATGACTCTTTACATTGTGTTAAAATACTGTACCTACTTTGTACCAGTACTTTGTCTTAGTTCTTTCAATATCGTAAATTAATTAAACAATGGTCTGCCATAGCCGACATACCGTTCTTATTTGAACCAATAAGCCCTGCATCTGCTAAATGCAGTATCAATTATATCAAATCGTTCCTAAACATTTTCATTGAGAGCTGGAAGTCCCCAACTGAACTCACCCCTTCTTATCCCTATTATTCACTCCCCCTTTCACTCCTGCAAGTCAACCCCCACTTTACTACATTGTTATGAACTAAATGTTTTGGGGCTGCAAGCAAATCAAGCTATGCTAAGCCTGTAGCCCTTCGGTCTGTATCACCACTTTTAATACACTTTTAGTACACGTTTTAGTCATGCTATGTTAACTGAACTCATGATTTATTGTCTATGCATATATGTAAATACACTGTAAAGTATTGTTGTAGTTTTATATTATACAGTTAGCATGGTTAGCAATAAATATTTCACCTATATTTCACCTATTTCACGTATAAGCCACTAATGTTCACAATGAACCTTGTTCCTCAGTCATCCACTCTTAAAAAATAACTGAGGGCAATTATGTGTCTGACTATCTTTCACCAATTGTATGCCTAACTTTGGTAATGTTTGCCCCGATCAACTCGTGCTTGACATTGAGCAAAAATCACCGGAGTTGGATTTGTAATACTGCCCTATTGAAAGGTGAGCGACTAATCATCATTATATTTCCAGCGTAGAAACATTCGAATTGCACCCTTAAAGAAAACTTGTTTGTTACATACTGGTGCAATAAACATATGATAAAGCGCATCAGAGCAATAGCCCCCGGACAACTACCTTACAGGAAAACTACCCCATATATCGTCTGTTTGAAGCCAGAAGGGCTTTAACTCATATACTTTAACACAGAACAGACGACATACCCTATACTAACAAGGGGGGTAGTTGTCCAGAAATAACTGTCCAAGATGTGATTGTCCGAGGGCGTGGTTATCTTGACTCTGGAGTCTGGTGTAAGCTTTATGTCCGGGTGCTGGCCGATATGTCCGGAAAAATAAACGTGTAGTTGTTCTAGACTTGAAATAAAGCAGTGTTAATCTTTCGGGGTTTGTTTTTTTCAAAGGTTACATTTTCAGATAAAAAACGGCGTGACACTGAGTCTCAACGAAAACAAAGTGTATTTCACTTTGTTTCTTTCAAATTCATCTCATAAGGGATCTACTCGGATTCTTATTTCACGGTACAAAATGTTCAAGGTGCGCTGGAGAGGCATGACTGTGGTGAAAGTACATATTTATCACCATAGATTATTACAAATAAGAGGTTTTATTCTGCGCAAAAGCGCAATCGACTTCAAATCAAACTTCAGGATAACTGTAGAGGAAGTAATGAACATTTTTTTTTTTTTACGAGAGGAGCGTTTAACATTTCAAAAGAATAAACCATAATTATAACGTCGTAATTATGTCGTTGAAATTAAAATTTATTTTCCTGGTATGCAGCTCATTTTACTTGGGCTGAAAGTGCTATTTCTCATAAATAATTGTCGTCATTATAATTCATTACCAGTAATATATAATATGATAACCACTCACATCGTGTGAAGTCTATCAAAGTCGGCGAAAATTATAGAATTATCTCAGATATACGTCCGATGGGCTTGTGCAGAAAACTAGCTAGACCATGATAGTAGTTGCAAGGTGTAGTTGAAATTTCAGTTTAAAAAGAGATAAGTTATTGAACTTATAGCAGTAAAGGGAAGCTTCAAAGTGATCAATTATCACACAGTTCACGTCGATTTGCAAGAACAGCCAATATGCAGGGACATTGAAATTGTCTCCCTGCAATGGGCAAATGATTAATTAACGTATCTATTGTTTTATTTGCGCACGTATAGTATGAACTCCCACGAGGTTTCCAGAATCGTCAGCAATCTTATGACCGACTGCATACCATGTATTGCAAAAAGAAATGTCGCAAAATGTGACTCAAAATTTTTTGTATTGACAAAAAATTCGACTATATACCGTGTGTATCTGACAGGGCTTCAAAACAAGCCCCCGTCCCCCGGTACCATGGATACGGAATGTACCAGTTTATTTATTTTATCTAATTTCAGTTTCATTTCTTTAAAAGGGTTACTGGGTGCCCTGAATACGCATTATCATTTAGATTGAAACAAGGCATGTATAACATCACATAATGTAACATTTTTAGACATTAGATCAGCCTTATGCGAAGAAAACACAATTTTTTTTTTCACATACTTCCCCCCTCAAATGACTTTGTGTAGATGTAGAAAAAATATTAATTATTCTTTTGTAATGAATGAAAGCCCCCCCCCCATACACACTCACACACACACACACCCACACCCTCTCAGAAATAGGATTGCCCAAAGAAACTGTTCATTGTTATACTTAAAAATGAACATTTTCGTTACGTCTTTACACCCTTATTATATTTCTCTGACTTAAAGATTAAGCTGAGTTCTGGTCATGCAATTACATTGTGAAAGAAACTGTCTAGAAGCGATTAAAGATAGGGTTGATTATGTGGTACATGAGAATCGGTGTATGTTGTGAGGTTTTAGAATAACCAAAAATGAGAAGAAATTGACTCAGTCCTGCTGAGAGTCACATAAACTGCACAGAGAAATGTGTATGGGACTACACACACATGTGGCATGAAAGTTCGGCCCATTCATTTCAGCTGTTTCTTGTCATATTTCGAGTATGAAGGCATTTGAAAGCAATTCTTTTCAGGGGATATTTCTTCCATGTTAATCTTCCAAACTGATATGAAGAGAATGAGAAAGCTCAAAAAATGATTTATCATCTTTCCCAGAACCCAACCTTCTCTTCAGCGGCAATTAGTACTGCAGTCAGGATAGGAATGATGGCAAGTTCGACTACTGTGCAACTCAAGTATGACGTAACCCATTGTCGTTTGAATCTAGTTTATGGTTATTACCGCTTAATGATGACAGCTACGTCAAAGTCATTAAACGCATTCACCCTCATCCCCCACCATTTAGTTAGATATATCAACTTTATTACCCACATGACTCAAATAATTAATTCCTTTTATCCCCTCTTCAAAAAGGAAGAGAGAGACACACACACAAAAAAAAAAAAGATGTGAAAATTCATTGCCACGCAGTCTCTCCATAAAACGAACAAAACACCACATAGTATTCCCGTAGGGGCACCACTCCCGAGATAAAAACCTTCATATTTTCTTCTGCTCGGAGATTAAAGCCCTCTCGTTTTACGATATATCGTATAGTTCCCTATACGAGCGGATACGATTTTACAACTGTTTGGGCCGTTAAAAATATATATAAAGTTTTACAAGGTGTTCAAACTGGCAATGATACTGTTGAAAACAGATCGAGGTAGTATAAATCCAGCGGCTTGTGGGCATGATTGTGTTTCTGGTAGGAAATATTCGACGGACTAACATGTACGAGAGAGCTAAACAGGTAAATAATTCAATCCTTATTTCATTTCATTTCTATAAAAAGAAGTATAAAAGAATTCAGTTCATTATGATAGTTGAATCTATGTTAAGAATATATTTTTGTTCTTTATCTTACAGCATGTTGTTGAATGTATTGGTGGCATATTGCTGTTTCCTGCTATCATCCTTTGTTTCATTCTTCCAAGAGTTTAATAACAACTCGAACAAAAATCATTTTACGTGTTTAGAATGGCATGATGAGTGTATATAAAATACAGAACTGAAAGAAATTAATACATGAACATAATAACCAACGCATGGGACTGGTGGTTGAAATTTGAAGGTGTCCTTCTTCAAATTGTATGATCATCCCATTTTTTTGATGTAATGACAATGACCGAGGCATCCAGAGCAAAATTTTTATTCAATATCAATAGAGAAGGTATTTGACGGGTGTAATTATAGTGGCATCAACATGATTACAGCCTTATTATTCATAGGCATACGGCGCGGGGAAGTGGGCTGGGGGCTGCAGCTTCCCGAGATCTTTTATAATAACTGATATTCTGGCAACCGTTACCATGGTGCCCTCATATTCTGGGAGAGAGGGGGCCTCTTTGTAATTGTAATATGGTAGTATGGTATATAGAATATTTTCTTTTCAAATTTACATTATAATTGTAATATCGTAGTATGGTATGTAGAATATTTTCTTTTCAAATTTATATTATAAGGAGATGATATGGATATACTGTGCACCCAAGAGTAGATGCCACAACAACAAACTGTCAAAGGTTTCGCTCACTCGATCCGCTCGCTGGCAAGATTTAGAAAATGAAAAAGTTGTCATTCGTGCACCCCACTTCCTACGATGAAATTGTCCCATATATCTATGGAAACATTGATCATTGGTATACACAGATATAAGTAATATTATTGTTTTTATTATTTCATAATCTAAAGTGCTATTGCCATGATTGTTGTTATTATTTCTTATTATTTTTTTTTTTTTTATAAATGAAGAAGTGGCCTGAAAACCATAACATCGAAAATGTCTTAATATTAGCATCAGCATTTGTTTGTTGCAGTAACCATGGACTTCGATTAAAAAACAAACAAACAAACAAACAAGACTTATATTTGTTCAATGTAACAGTTATGTGTTGTTAGTCCGCTAATTTCACATAGAATCATTCAGTTTAATGTTCGAATGATATAAAACTAGTCAACTGAAAGATATATCCATGACAACAATGTTAGTAGAAAAGAGATATTGCATGGGAAATGTTGATAAAAAGGAAAAATAACCACACCTGTCTTTGTGCTTACATAATATTACATGGTATCAAACCGACTTATTAAAAACTACCACTTAAAAAAAAGATAATATGTAATCTTTAAAAAAAAAATTTAAAAAGTATAAAAAAAAACCAAGAGGAAGATGTGCAGTTAGATTATTATAATACATTCGGTACTTGGTCAGAGCAGAGCAGATCAGAGCAAATTTGCATCTAAAAGATAAAAAGAGTCATGCGAATTATGTATTTTCCTAATTATATGTATGTTATGATATTAATTATAGCGGGTTCTTGTGTAGCGCTCATGTCTTGCACATTGTTATCATTTTAAAACAATTTCCTTAACGTAGCCGCAAAGCAATCCTATCAAAACTTGGCCTCAGATTCTGTCAACGTTTGTGCATGATTAAGCCCAATATCTGTGAATCATTCACCGCTTGTTATGAAGAATTCTAGTCGAATATAATCAGTTTTTAAAATTAAGCATATATTGAATAACTTTGCCGTTATTTTCATTACATACTTTATATTATAAATATTCATACTTCTATTTTTCCCTGCAATCTAACAAATAGATGCACGGTGTTCCAACTTAGGGCAACGGTGGAGGCCTTGAAGAAGAAGAAGAAAAAAAATTTTTTTTTAGAAATAATCTTTACGTCGAAGTCGCTGTTATTTTAAATGATTGTTTCAGTTCATGGAATGACTCTTTGTACTATTGTAGTTCATTGAATGAATAGTTATATTCTGTTGTCATATTTAGTGTATGCTTAATTAATTGACATAAAATACCGCTTCATAATCTCGTCATAATCTATACCAGCATTGTTCTTTTTTAATATCATTTGGAATGATATAATATTCACTTTGATAAAAATAGATGTTGATTGAGTAGCCGATACATCGCATAGATTTCTCTCATCACAGAATTATCATACATGTATTATCATCTTCTTTTCGTATAGCGCATACATAATTATTTTGTTAAAATCTTTGAAAATAAAATGATATTTTGCTCGCTGGTAATAGTTTGGGAAAACGGATGCAGTTGAATAAGGCCCAAATCTGGAGGAAATTATTAACTAATTTCATTTTTGAATGACATATTAGACTCGGTGAATGTTTTCTTGTAACTAATAACTCCTTTGACGTGTTACATGTCTCTTTTTTGTTTACATACTTCAAACCAGACCGCCAAAATAGGGATATTGTACGCACTTACCTTATAATGATAAAAATAATTATACTAAAATATACAACTCCCAAATATTTTACATTCACCAACCCGTTTGAGATATTTTATGGAAAGGGAAGCCCTTGTGTTCTCAAAAATTCACAAGAAAAAAAAAAATATCAATTTCATCTTCAAATCCCCCTCAAAACCTAACCTATAGTTTTGAGAGCCAATCTCTCTCCACAGAAGTGGTCAGTTAATGGTGTCGTAAAATTAATTAATGACGCCAGCTATGTCATTGCTCGGTTACATTTCTCGCAGGTGCACCGCCATTTTGATTTATTGTAATCCTTGAAAAATAATTACCAACACAAAAAATGGCGGGAGAATCGTGTCTTATCACCTGTGCCATCTCACTGGAATACTAGTATACACTATCCTAGGAGGCACTAAAAAGAATCCACGTTTTTCAACGAACCAATAGGCCATCTCGTCCTATTCTTTCACCATTTTAACTACCTAAAAATACACGATAGGAGGTTGGACATGATAGGTTTAAAATTTGTCATGACATGCATGTGACATAACATTCGACATTGTTGACTTGATTGACATCCATATCAACTAATTCAAATTCAAGCTAAAGGTATATCAATTATCGATCTGGATCAAACTTACTGCAACATAATTACTATCAACGGTATTTTATTCAGCGAGCTATAGTTGAATCATAAATTATATCACGATTATCTCTGTCTGTGTATAACTGACATTCATTTTATCATATTTTGTCATGTAGGTAAAATGTATATCATTACAAGAAAGAAAGCATTTATGGACGTCAAGATTAATTAAAAGGAAAATGATATCATGACTTGGTTTTTCCAGATGATTTTCATAATTAGCTGCAAAGTGCTCGTCTAGAAATAAGTGATGTGCCTTGAATTTGTGAAGATATTTCTGATGGTCCGATTGCTTTCGAAACATTTCGTCAATTGAAATCATGAAATTGCTTATTATTTTCCATTGTCATATTCTTGATTTTTGCCATTTCAAGTTCGACTCTTCATCTACCACTCAAACAAAACGCCTTCTTTTTATTTATTTTGGGTATTAAACTGCGAAGATTTTGATACAAAATATTTTGTTTGACACTTCCACTGTAATCCCCTTTCCCCATCTTCCCTTTACTGTTAGACCTATGCATATTTTTTCATTTATGAGGATATGTGTTTTTATTTGACATTTTCGGTAATAAATACACTATTATTGTTGTAATATCATATCTGTAATCATCTTACGTTAATTGAAATTCTATTCTATACTTCGCATACTGAACGTAGCTGATCATGATTTTTTATACGTACACTGCAGGGCTCACGGTCTTGTAAAGGGTAATATAAAAACGGAATATAGTCACCTTGTATTTCAAATAAAACTTTAATGAATGAAATAGAGAAATAAGTTTAAAAACATGTTTAATATCTTTTAGAAGCAGGCTTTCGACATATGAGTGTAAAATTAGATATTTGAGGTGACCTAAAAATCCGACTATTTCACGAATGGATTCTATAAAGTGCACTCTTTGCAATCATGTATCTTTTCAAACACTTCTTACAATGAGAAGAACGCATCTGTCATCTAGAAATAATGTGCAGGCAGTTTACTGGTCCCCGAGGGCCGTTTGATTACTTCCTATTATACTACCTGGTGTTTATTGTCTACGACCCACAATAGATCATCGAAATAATCACTGGAAGGAACTATATTATTGCACAACCTCAGAAGGATGCAAACCGACCCTATTAATAATTTTTAATACCTACGTGTCCAAACTCGTGTGAGCGGAAGCTACTAATTACAGGAAGATAATATTGCTGAAGTGAAAACGGAATTAGGATTTAGGAATTAACATTTAAAGTGACTGATTGTAGCCGTGAAAAAAGCAAAGCTGAAGGGGAAATCTATACATTAAAAATACAAAAGTCATCTCCTAGAGATTGATTTAGGACATACCAGTAGACCGTAAGTCCACAAGACCGACAGCCTACGAGACCGATAGCATACGAGACCGACAGCCCCGAGTCTGGCAATATCTGTCTGGTGAACCCTTCGAAAAGTTGTCAGAAAGTCCATGAGACCAACATATCGGTCTCATGGGCTGTCGGTCTCCTGGGCCATCAGTCTTGCTGACCTTCTGACATTTTTTTAGGGTTCAATAGACCGACATTGTCGGTCTCGTGGGCTGTAAGCCTCGATGGTTGTAGCTAGATGGATTGGTACACGAATCTTTTTCAAGAGTTAGAAGAAAAAAAACGCTTGGGATTTTTAAAGGAAAGTTAATGTTTCATTTTTAATATTTTCCTTTTTGATATACTTTTTTCCTATGTATGTTTGAAAAATAGAAACTGAAAACAAAAGAGTGCAAATTTGCTGTCATTAAAATACCTTAAAACTGAAAACTGAGAAATATTGGTTTCGTATAATAATTTGTTTTAATCTGGGTTATCGTGGTAACCCATTCTACTCCAAACTGCTTTTTCATCATCTTTTTTTAATCTTCATATGATACCTCGTTATCTTGTTGCTAATACTTTCATACTTATTCGTAATATTGACGAGTTCTTGCAGTACAATACGTGGATACAAAGTTTTGTAACAAACACTTAATTTGTGTACTAATTCTTCGCGTTAAAGTTTGAGAAGGGGGAAAAGGGGGGAAAAGGGGGACAGGATTTATTTTGATTAGCCCCAGAACCAAGATAACCTATTCCACAATTCGTGTAAAACTGTTTCATTTTCTGACAAACGTTTAGAATGTATGCATTCCAAATTTATAGCTCTTTGATTCTAACATTGTATAAATTTAAATCATAACTCGCATATAAAGAGTATTTAAATATTTTTGTCCCGAAAAGATGCATCATTTGCTAACAACAGTCCTGACTTCAGTAAGAAATTTGCGACAGGTACATTATGGTATATGATCTACAAATTTTCTTATATACGATTATGATGAAAATTGTAGTCATGCTCGCTGACTATACTTTTAGGTCAACTATTATTCATAATTCAAAACTAAAAAAGTCACATCAGTGCCAATAATGCTCACTGAATAAGAACAAAATACAGAGAAATGAGTGTTCTTGAATTTAAAATCAATCGCATGGGTGAAGAAATGTCCATTTATTTTATTAAAAATCTGCTCACAGACAAATCACATACATGATTAAAGTGAGATGGAAATAGAAACATCTTAAGTGAAAGTTACAAAAAAAAAAATCATTTACATATTTTTTTTTTCGCTCTCTCCTTCTGTTGCTTCCAAAAGAATGTTGCTGTTTTTCTCTCCAAAATATACACGTGCATTTTAAAAGGATTTTTTTTTTTTTGTCACTATCATCATTTCATTTAAGTTATAATAATGTTATTCTTGTGAAAAATGTCTTTATTCACATTGAACCTTTTTTTTCAAAGTCAAGTTATCACTTGTCATCTGCACTGAGCATTTAGCGACGAAACTGCATTGTATACCTTTTTCATTTTTTATGGTAGCATTCCATTGCCGTATTACTCTAAAACAACTTCTATTTGCTTACTTTCCTCAGTTCCTCGCATTAAAAATTGTCAAATTCTATATTCAAAATGTCTTTTTACTCTAAGATTTGATTATTTCTTCTGACTTCTACTTCTCATTGTTCTAGATTTGTATTTCTCTTTGTTTCTTTGATGAGATAAGGTGATACTGACAAAAAATCAAACATTTGTGATAAAATGATTTCAGGTTAAACTGTATAACAATGTACCTTCTATCCCAATGAAACGGCTATTGGGCCTTGGCATTGTTCATCGTGCATAAAGGAACAGAAATGACTATGCTATATAATTTCTTCATCAACCCTAATAATCTAACACCTACCTCTTTTTTCGAAAAAAAAGTTGACTGAATTAGGATTCTTAGATTGTCTTGTCTGAAACCAGAGTGTAAGGCAATTTATTGATGAATCAAAATAGTTAAGAACAATTTTTATCGGTTTAAATGCAATCAACTGACTCATGCCTTTTACATTAAGTGCAAATTTGGCTGAGCTTACGCTCTCCAAGATCCAGCGCATGCAAGGTAGCGTGTCGTTGGCCAAATTTTAGCCGGAGGTGTGGCGTGGGGAACGTGAGAGGAAGATACATACCCCTTGCATGCTGAAGCTGGGAAAGAATACCTCGTGATTTTAATATTTCATTCCTTTTTCCTCCCCATCGTATTTAAATATTTAGGTTATTGATAATTATTCAATATGAAAGACTGAAATATGATCAAGAATAGCAGATATGCATAAGTACTTTTACCATATAACTTATGACCATACTTTCATATCATTAACTATATATATATATATATATATATATATATATATATATATGTCATATATTTGGGGAAAGTATGAATCAGATAGTTAACTAACCCTGCTGATAAAATCGTATGAAAAATGTAAAAAATATAAGAAAGCAAATTGAGTTGAATTGTGTTGAGAATTCATTCTACTCTTATTAATATAAAAGGAGGACGTACTATCCAGTCTAAAGTACAGTTTATCCATGATTAGATTGACTAGCGCACGTTATAACCATATCAGTTCGCCACTCAGTTGCCATTGTTATTTATATAATTGCCCATGAAATAAAACCAGAATGATCATATAGGGATATATTTTCTGAATAATAAACGCATTAAAGTGATACGATTTTTAGAAAACACAAAGCCATAACCAAATTAAGAAAGCAACATGATACTGAAATATTGAAATAACTTATGTAAAATGATTGTATTTTGTATATTATCTATTCGTTGAATTATCTCATGTTTTAACCTAATGGACATGAGTTACCGTTGCTCTCGACGAGGCTAATATTCGACCTTTAAATTCAATATCAAGATGAAGCATATTTACCTGTTGCACAATTTGTTATATTTTGTAGGTAGTTTATGACATCAGATTATCTGATTGTGTGAAATGAGGCAATGGTATTTGATAACGAATTTTCAACTCTTTATTAATTTTCAAAATCATATAATCAGGTTGAAAATCAAACCTTTGCAAATCCACCAAAATGACAAAGACTTAAAACTCAAACCGATACAAATTTGCAATAAATATCTACTTGAGATAATGTGGAATTAAGAGCGTGAAGGGCTATAATGTGACAAAAATCAGTGTTGGGATCGGCATGTGTTTTTCTTCCATTTTATTTAAGTAGCAAATCAACATTCCATTCCATATAGAAAAGGCATTCATTCAAGTAAATTGAACAGGTTAAAATAAAGCATAGTTGTGAATGAGAGCTCTAGACATTCACCTTTGAGCGATTTTTTTTTCTTCACTGGGGGTGCTGAGGAGTGTCTGTTCGATTCAAATTTCGATTAAAAGCACCCCAGCACCCCAGTACCCCTGGCTCCCAGGGTCATGGCACTATAATATAAATTATCGATGAAAACACACGAAAATTGAAATTAAATCAATATGATGGAATTAATGTAAATGTCAAAATTGTAATGCCATCATAATTATATTGTAATTCCAAACGCTCTGTTGAAAAGGCAACTAATTATGATATTAATATTGTTTCCATTGGCATAGTATTTGATTTCGCTATATCGAATAACATGACGAAAAGATTCGAAATTAGAGTAAGCTGGGAAAAGAGCATGCCAATACATAGACGCAGAAAATGGATCTACCTTTCCACCTTTTTAAGAAAAAGAAATCACACGCTAACAGCTATTTTTAAGGAAAGCTGATATCATAATAAAGGATCTACTTTCATAGTAAATAAACTTGGTAGTTCATAGGTGGACCTTTGTGTGGAAGGTTAAATCTATTATTCAACATTCTGACATGGTCATGAATGTAGTTGAATGTTTCATTAATTTGGCTTAGAAGGTAACAAAAACATCAATGAAAATTTTATGAAAACTCTTCGTACCGTGCATGGTCAAAAGTAACTTTAAAATCTTCGATACAATCATTACCAAAAGAGAAATTTCAAGGAAAGTTCATAAAATTATTGCCACCTCCGAAAATTGCTTTCTATAAAGTTTGGATTGATTTTTTAGCTAGCATAAGTTTATTTTCAAAAGTAAAAAGAATAATTTTAAGGAATGTGTTTAATCAAATATAGAACATGCTGAACTAGAAAAGGAGAATAAAATGGATAAAGTGGACAGAGTGGGTAGCAGTTGAGAGAACTGGAGACATAAATATATTTTTATGGAGATAAAAGAGAAATATGGGAGAGAGAGAGAGAGAGGGGGAGAAGGAGAGAATGAAAGAGAGAGACAAAAAGAGACAGATAGAACAGAGACAGATGAGGGTAGGCAGACGGAGAGAGGAAGAGAGGATGGAAGAAATAAAGATAAAGACAGAAAGTGTAAAACATGAGAAGTTTCTCTAGACATGCTTGATACTCCGCAGACGCAAGGCTCCGGAATGAAAAAAGAAAACATGATTGAGAAGTTTATGGCGGGTGAAAATTGATAATTAATGATGCTTTAGGATTATATCACCAGTGGGAATTTCAATTACACATTTTCAAATCATCGGACATACTCGTACCTCAATTTTTTTTTTCTTTCCAAAACACAGCACCTTCAAAGCATGGTACCTAGTAATGTGTCTAGCCGTCTTCTATCTATGAATCATCTTCCTATTCTCATAAAACGTAATGGTTGGAGAAAAGAGATCATGAACAACTTGATCGTTATCAATTAAAACACATTACCTGTCTGACAATGTCGTTGTTCAGAGAAGCTCCAAGGTACCGGAGCAGCTTGCTTTTACTTGTCGTCACGGGGCGGGCAGGCCGAGGCGTCGTCGACAAAGCCGAACAGATGAAACTATTACCACAGCGCAAGAATGGTAGTTATTAGTCACAAAATTCGTGAGGAATCTTTATTTCTATAATGAGTTGACACAATAGGAGAGCCATGTTCGATTATGTGATGTCTATTTCCTTCTCTGTCATCCCAACGAGTGTGATGTTTGTGTTTTCTTTTTCGGGGTGGAATTCACGAGTTGAGGGTGGTCATTAGAAGAACGTGCCGATCGTGGGATTTGGAGCGACGGAGGAAGACTGCAGCGGATATTAGTGATTAGGTTCGGCGGGAGAGCCTTGGTTGGTCATCGGGGAGCTCCCCGGCTTCGACTTCATTCCAATCTCGGTGCAACGACTTCCTAAGACATTTCTGATTTGTTCCATTTGTCTAAATGTTGATGGTAAAAAGATATTTATTTCAGATGATTCGAAATATTCAGAACCAACCAACGATATTAATAATCACATATAATTGCAACTAACAGAGACGGAAAACAGACCTAGATGTATCCTTATGTATGCCTTGGGGAACTTTTGTACGAACGACAAAACAAATTAGGAACGACTTCAATTAGAAATCGTTATTCAGATTACGCACATTTCTTCATAATTATATAATCATATTTAAAGAGAGGTACACATTGTGACAGGGTACAAAAACAATAGTGATACTTCATTGACATAATGCTGACACTAAGTTGGTGAAATGGGGAGTGTTGGTACTCTGTTTGCCTGAGACATCAATGGCTAGATAACACTAATTGAAGTAGGAATATTTGAAGAAAAAAAAAAATGAAACAAAAATTTCTCATCTTTAAATGTAATTTTGTAGATGCCATATTACATTATGAGGGTAATGTAGCAGAGTACAGGTCCGATATAAGGCTATATTTGCCATGTTTGTTAGAACACACTGGTCACTGACATGACTGAGGTGATTGAAATATATTTTTGAATAAAGCATCAAATTGTTCCTCCAGTTGATAAAAAAGATATGTTTTTCCTCTTAAAAGAACAATTATATGGCTTTAAATGGCTTTAGTTTTAAATGTACACATCATAAGAATTAGGTTATTGCATAATACTCTCAACAGAGCAATTTATAGGTGCCCTTAAATGTGCAAAGGTGTAAACACACACACACACAAACAAAACAAAAAAAATCTTGGGTGATTTTATCGATACCTGAATGTATGAAGCATTCAAAGTTTCAATACAGAAATACGAGATTTCCATTGCACAAAAAATATGAATATAACAAACAGTAATGTCTATGTTTATCATACACAATCAGAAAAAAAAATACGAGAGAAGCTGTCAAATGCATGTAAGGGTTGGAAAGGTGAATGGAGAATATTATTTTTAAAAGATTGTTGAAAAGAAAAACTGAGCTATACGTATAGATTAAAAGGAACCAAGTAAAAAAGCAGAGAAAATTAAAACGCAGAGATGCAGAGACATACGGAGAATGAAAGAGAGAGAGAAAGCTAGAGGTGGAGGAGAACAGACAGATATAGGAACAATATTACCATGATTCACAGAGGAAGAGAGTGACATTATAATGAGAGAGAGAGGGGGAGGGGGGGGGAGAGAGAGAGAGAGAGAGAGAGAGAGACGGAGAGAGAAAGATAACCATGACGGGTACGTGCATGTAAACAAGGAATAACAATATTGAATATTAAAGGAAATATAATTGTTCCAATATATCCTGAGTCAACCTAAAAATAAACGAACACACACACACACACACACACACACCAAATCGACAAAATACTTTGGTCTAATAACTTATTATTTTTTTTCTAATACAAAGAGACGATATTGTCATTTATCATTAGTTTCTTTCAAACGTTTGAAGGGACGCTCCCTACCGATTTAGATTAAAGATTAAACCAATTTAAGATTCCTAAAGAATCGATTATCAAACTTCAAATCAATCTCCCATCTACCATTTTCTTAATTCTAATCACTTTTTTTCTTTGTTCTAACCATACAGCCAGATCATACATTTCCTGGTAATGTTCTCCATTGGCAACACCATTATACAATGAACTCTGTCACGTGATGTTCGTACATTCGCATGCTTTCTACATCACCACGAGCGTCATGTTAGTGATCAAGGTAAAGTCTACTAACAGGGCATGATTTATCCAGGCCATCTCATTGTATTACCCCTATCATATCCCTTACCATCCTTATCCAATAAAATGTTTTCGAGACTTCGGCAGCATGGCTGTCTCTTTTTGTAAATTGACGATGAGACGATGGGAGATATGGCTTGATAAGAGAGTCGAAACGTTTACAGCCGAGTTGTCCTTGAGTAAGTTTTTACTCTCGCTTCAGCGGAGTTTTTGATTGGTCCAAAATTTGCCACGTGATATTATGTTTTGACTTTTCATCTCCTCTCGTTTCATTCACCAATATCGATTTGGAAATGTTCGTCGTGTGACTAACCAAATCTCGTACAAAGGCCTTCAAATCATTACGACCATTACAAAAAAGAATACTAGTCGCTAAAAGCGTTTGAAGATTTAATCTCTTTACAGAATGAAAACCGTTTTTTGTCGATTATGACCTTTCACCCCAATGCTCAACTGATATTGCGGGTCATATTGGTGTGTTGTCTTTAGTAGGTGAACCCAAAGGCTTTGATACCCTGTCGTAGTGTCTTCCTTGGCCCAATATCAACGCATTAGGTGTGGGTTGTCTGCTACCGTTTACACTCTCATGAGGACGCACTCTGTGTCAATCGTGCCTGTCCTAGGGGAAACGATAATAACTGTGTCGTCTGCCTAAATAGATACACACAACGAAGATGAGCTACGCCTTTTTCGTCTTTATGACTTTTTGTGTAATTACCGAATCATAAGCAAATCGGACGTTTTGGATAACATGATAGACAGAGCACAAACTCGAAAAAAGTATTCTGGATATCTTTTTGACGATTTAGTAACTGGAGAGTGGGATTTGTGGGTAAAATAGGATTATTTTGTGAATTCAGCTGAATGGAAGGCCTACAGGCTCCCCGCGCCTTCGCGCACAATATTGGCACATTTTACGACACGGTTGCAAATGGTCATAACAATGGTTATAACCTCTCTCACGATGGTAGTTATGTGGGTTTAATGAGCAGATTTTCTTATCACAGCAGCACGAACTGTTTGCGTGGATATCCAACTCCAGCGGGTGGAGGCGGCGGTGGAGGCGGCGTCGATGCCGAGTCAACCTCGCCGAGTTGCTGCTCGTCGACGGCGGCTATCACCCCAGCGAACTGTGCCAATAACGGTGTTCATTCATGGACATCGCCCCCTCCTAATCATGGCGAAAAGCCAGCTGGACATTTTCCCTTCTTCTACCAAGACGTTTACACGCCGGGTGTCCATCATAGCCCGCCGACATCGTTGGGTCATCATGCCTTGACGCCACACGGGAAACACGGGTATTCGAGCGGGTCTGCCAACACTCATCCCGCCTGCGGGAACGGCGACGACGAACCGTCGAGACCCGATAGCGATTCAGGTCAGTACAACGAACGTATCAACTCTTAACAATCAATAGTATATTCTTCAGTTATCGAATTAGATTCATCTCTTTTTTTAATGCTTAAATGATTTAGATTTTTAAAAAGGTGATTAGCATTTATGGAAACCAAGAAGTCAATTGCCCGTTATCTAATACGACGATCTTTTTCATTTCCTCGTAACGCTCGAATAACGCACTCTGACAGAGATGTTGTCAAAGTGATTTGTCTGCAAAATACATCGAATTGCTTTTTCTTCTACATCATTCCCACTTTGTTAAGAATCTAACCAATTCACCTTTTTATTTAATTGCTGCCAATTGAAGTGAGTCTGTGTGAATCTGTAGTGGTGGTTTATCTTGTGTATTTCTAAATATAATGCATGGAAGTTTTAAAACTAAAAAAAAAAAAAGGAGGAGATTGTCCATTTCCAAGACATTTCACTCTGTAAGATAAAATAAAGTGAAGTAAAGAATAATGGTTGTGAACAATTTGGAACCCTCATTATGTGTACAATCTTGGAAAGTGAAATAGTGTTTAAAGTTGTGTAAAGATCAGGAACATTTGGGGCGTTTTCACGTGTAATATGCTCGACGTCGTCAGCGCTATCATCAATACGACGACCTTTATCAGACCTCGCAATTGTATTTCACCGCTGTGAAATAGTATACATTCTCACATGATTTTAATTCAGGTTTTAATTCATGTTTTGACAATTTATCATAATTATAAAAGCAAAGTTTTGAAAAATTTTCATCTACATTATGTTACCCTCTAAGGTGTGTCATATTCAAGAGACATCTGAAAATGAAAAGCTAATTTACTATTGACATAACTTATAATGTTTTGATGATATGAAGTCACAATATTTCAATTTCAGACAGTAGCCATTGAAAATGTGAGTCCAAATATATATTTATAAATTCCCTCAACCATACATTTTTTAAAACTTGCTGGTAGGACATTTGTAACTTTTACAGTGAAATTTAAATCTATCTTTGCTGTTTGCATAAAAAGTGTTTGGTAGAAAAAAAAAAAAAAAGTTCAATTGAACAGATCGCAGTACGACAAAAATCTGACACTATTTTGGTAGTTAAAGATCACTAGAGGTAAAAAAAAAAAAAAAAAAAAGAGAGGGAGAGGAGAGAGACAAAGAGAGAGAGAGAGAGAAGACAAAGAGAGAGAGAGAGAGACAAAGAGAGAGAGAGAGAAGATAAGGATGAGTGGAGGAGAGCAAGAATAAAGATATCAAACAATTATGAAACAAGACTTTGTCTTTCAGAAACTATAGATCTGAAAACGTTCAGTAGAAATAGTCATCAAAATTGGGATTTTTATCGGCCTTTTGAAGTATTCAAACTTATCCATTGGATTATTTGATTTGCAATAAAATTGAATAACATCATTTTTGAAATGTTTCAGGAGTATTTTTTTTTTCTTTTTCAAGATTCTGTATTAGTTCGTGTCTCACCCCATGGGAATAATCAAGCCGCTGACTATTTTATTTCATTGTAGTCACTGGCATACTAAATCTCTTGAAAGGAAACGACTCTTTCAGTGCAATGTCTTTTTTAAACACAAGCCGAATCTCTGTGATTTCTACTTGATCTATTTGCATTTTATATTGGAACACCAAGTTAAGATATTGATTTACTTAAATGATGGAGGCATGGTAATATTTACATCCACCAGGATAATTTAATGTTTATTTATAAACATATGAGCATGACTGAGATCACATAACTGCGTTTTCATTCGTCGACTTTGATCTATTTTTATATTTATTTCATGTTTAAATAAACTAAACACAGGATAACCTTTTTCCTTCGTGATTGAAATGTTCTGTTAGTGCGTTATGACGGATAAAACTCACATGCCCTGCAGTGTTCTACTGTAACATTTCTAATCTCATGTGTTTATTCATGATGTCCATTGCAGACGTTATGAATCTATAAAAAATTTAACGTTTCATTTACTAACTGTACACAGCTTATGAAACATTTTCAATTGAACATCGATCTGTGGTGCTAATGATAATGAGCGTTTGGTTAATATCAGGATGGCCACATAAACAATTAGGAAATTTTTTTTTCAACTTAAGTAAAACGAATACAAGGTAATGATAAATAGGGTTTGCATATTAATTGATTTACGGCAGCCGGATGTGGATTTCCCCGATTTATACGTTGCAAATGTAAAACAAATAAAGCTGGGCTGGTAGTCATTAATTTTGAGCAGTATCAGTATGACAATAAAGAGTGTGGACAAATTAGTAATCTGACACGTAAAAAAGGATTCAAATGTTTGCTTTCATTGTGATGTGTAGCAGATCATGATTTCCTTGTAATTTCATAACACATTACATTTGAAAACACATCTTGTATGACGGATTTTACATTGCATATTGTTTCCATTTCAGTATGAATATTTGTTCGTGTCTCATCGTTACCACCAATATCCCCTGTATATACTTTTCACCCACTGAGTATAAAGGGCGAAATGACACACTGGCTCAGGACTCAGGTAGATAGATAGATACCAGTCTCTTGCTTGATCGATCACTCGTTTCTAATCGGATAAAATAAAACGGAAGAAGGAAGGGTTTCTTTAATTGAAAATGATTTAGGTAAAAAGGGAGTTTATACAAACAAGAAATACACACCAGTTGTGATTACTGAAGCAAAGCTATCAGTTGTGGCAGTCGGAGACCTATTAAAAAAAAAAATATTGTAACACTAGTGAAGACGAAGAGATTGCTGCTTGCATGTGCTGCACGCATCATGCGCATAGTGCGGGAAAATTTTGTGAAGGGGGTAATGCCGATTCTTGCTAGAATATCAACAGTTTTGACATACTAAAACGTACTAGGTACTAGGTAAGACATAAAATCACCAATAGACCACCTCTCTGCCCGAATATGAGGTGACGATTGCCCAAATATTGGTGATTATAATATTGTCAGGGGGCTGCAGCCCGAACCCCCTCCCGTCGTATGGCTCTATAACCGATTCCTAACTTAAACACTATACCAAACACTATACATTATTCTTGCCCTTACCCTTCCCCCCCCCCCCCAAAAAAAAAAAAAAACAACAACAACAACAACAAAACAAAACAAAAAAAAAATAAAAAAAAAAAAATAAAAATAAACAAACATAAAATTCATTTGCAACCCTAACCATTACCCTATATCATTGAAGAAAGAAAAAAAAAATGTTTCAGGAGTAAATGTCGGGTCACCGATCATTTTATCCAATTTCAGAGTCCTTTCATGATAAACTTGACCTTGATAACATGGCCTGTGATATATAAATTTCCGCCGCTTACTTTGGCTTGATTTATAGGGAGGAACATCTAAAGATGATAAAGGACCGTGTGTAATTTACTCATATAAAAGGGATTTCTTTTGGCTACATAGTCCCGCGTGCTCATGTTGGATGAAGTTGTAAAATTTCGAAGAATTCAACTAAAATTCCATTGTAACACTGACAGTTTTCATAATTTCTCATGATTATATCCATGGTTCTTGTTGAAATAATGAAAATTCAAATGACTAGCATTTCTTCGGTTCTTCATGAAATTGCGCTTGGGACTTTTTGAATATTTACATGACGTAATTATACAATTCAAATCTCATAAAATACATATTTTTGAGGATTTTATAAAAAAAATATTAGACAATGTATTACTACATTCAACCATACATACCTGCAAAAATAAGTGATAATTTGGGCTTTAAATTTCAGATTAGAAACACATGAAAACACTTTGTGAAATGTGAAAAATCATTACAATACTGCAGTTCAACGCAAGTTTGAAGTTATTTGAAAACTACATTTCCCTGATTTGTTCGAGGTTTGGAGACAAGAAAATGTTTGAAAATTCCTAAACCATGCAGCAGTTTAAACAATAGCAGTATTTTATATTTGAAAAAAAAAGATGTAATGAATTATCTTTATTATCATCTCTTTATTGCAAACAAAACAAACTAGTTTTGACATGGGTGGGGTGTAGAAGTCCTGTCTGTCGAGGAATATAAAGAGCAAAATAGTACCTATTTAACAATAAACACGATCAAAACTACTTTCGAAAAAACTCAAGGGCAATTTCAAAGGCCTATTGTGCTGCTCATAGAAATCAGGTTCGGATTAAGTAATACGCCATTGTAATGTTCGCACATTTCTAAAGGTGATAGACAGGGCTACTGAAACTGCCCTGAGTTGATTTTTCGAAAATAGTTTTATCGTGTTAATATATAAAAACATAGTTATCAAATTTCATCCATATAATCAACATTTCTGATATGTTCTTGTTTTTAATTGATTGTTTATGTCTTTTTAATTTTGTGATTTGAGATCTATTACATAATATCAGGCTTCACATTTCAATATCAGTAGCTCAGATTTCTTGAAATCAAAAATTAAGAATTAAGTGATAAATGATTTCAAAGATATTCAATGACATGCTTGGACATTGTGAAGCATAAACGTGGTGTCCCGTGTTGGTGAACAGCTGCATGACAGCATGTTTACTTTCTGTACAACATTCAAAGTTATGTGATAAATTTAGAAAATATAATGATATTTAACAATGTGCTCGACCTGATTTCACAATCAATTATTTGAAGAGCAGTTCCATACATTTACGTACATTATGTAAGTTCATACAGTTGACAGTTTTGCGAGACCCATGTTAGATTTTAAAAATAAACATGCGATCGCATAATATGATTTCTGAGACAAAAATATGATCAAGAAATAGCCTGAAACTGTGATCATAGCGATAGGGGCCAGTAAATATGTGTATTGATAGTTGTTCTTGACCATATTGACATTTATTTATATTTCTTTTATAAGTTGAATGTTTGGGGAAAACAGTGAACCTAAACTATTTACTGACCAGTTTTATCATTGTCAATGAAGAAGAATGGGTTGATTTATTCAACATAAAAGATTCCCTACCGTATAAGAGTATGTTATATATTTCATATATACATATATTTATCTCTTTAAGAATATAATTGCAGTGATGGATAATTTATCTAGCTCTTTTGCGACAAAGTACAATCACTTTAGCGTATATTTAGGATATGGGATTTGGCTATCTCGAAGGAGTTCGTGGGAATGACCCTGATGTGAAGTATGAACACGTACTCTAATATGGCTAAGAATACACCGAATGAATTTGCTCGATTCAAAAAGAAGACCTGTGAGGTGTGCAAACTCTTTGACACTTAATCATATAAGTACAGAGGCGTATCCAGCGTAGGGGCGGATCAGGTGTGTTCCCCCAGTTTGCAAGAACAAAACAAAACCAAATTAAAAATATTATAGGAGCATCCCCCATCCCGAACTAGCTGTCACCGAATTACCTTAGGAATCGCAAATACATATCAACCCCCCCCCCCAAAAAAAAAAAAAAAAATGAAGAAGAAGAAGAAGAAGAAGAAGAAGAAGAAGAAGAAGAAGAAGAAGAAGAAGAAGAAGAAGAAGAAGAAGAAGAAGAAGAAGAAGAAGAAGAAGAAGAAGAAGAAGAAGAAGAAGAAAGAAAAGACAAAGAAAAAGAAAAAGAAAAAGAAAAAGAAAAAGAAAAAGAAAAAGAAAAATAAGAAGAAAGAAAGAAAGGAACAAAAAAGGGGACGGCTGGAGAGGAGGGGAAGAGTATTTTTCTTCATACATTTCCTGTCGGTCATGCCCTACTGTCGTGAACTGCATGAGCTCAGTGCCAAGACTCTAATACAACACCTGTTTAACTATAGACCAGCCCCTTATGGGGTTTTTGGAGGGGAAAGTTTATCGTGCCACTCTTAATACATATGCCCATCTTCTACATTTTCAATTTATGAGGAAAGCATCGTACATGATGACAGTTAATGTTCAACGAAATGTGCAAATCCTTGATACATGATAGAAATAAAGAGATTATTTTGCTAGAAAGGCCTGACGGTGAAGGCTGTTCTTTCCATTTTTACTACATCTACAAGCTTGTTTCGATTTGGATGTGAAATAAAATTATTACTATCTACAAAGCAGTCATAAAATTGACTAAAACCTTAACTATTGGAAAATGTTTATATTTCGATAACATTTTTCGAACATGTGAATACTTGTTAGCGAAAAGTATATCATATGCTGATACTTAAAAAAAAAAAATGCTTCTTAAATTTTAAGGTACGAAAAATGAAAAGGATAACTGTCTCTAATCCTGAAAGAGATTGTGTGTGTGGGAGAGAGAGAGATGAGGAGGAGGGGGGAGGGAGATGGGGATCGGCAGAAAGAGAAAGAGAGAGAGAGAGAGAGAGAGAGAGAGAGAGAGAGAGAGAGAGAGCGAGAGAGGAGAGAGAGAGAGCAGAAGGGGCAGGAGAAATATGAAAATAAAATGTCACTTTTCTTAATCGGGTAGATGAACCTCATCTGTTTGGGGGTAGCATGCTATGACTGGTCAGACAGGAATTATCAGATCCCCAATAAACTTCAAAAACAAACTATCATTTTCAACAGCATATTAACTATTTTTACGCCAGCAATGTGTTAATTAGCATTACTAACACATGTACCATGCAACAGAAGTTGCTTGCAAGAAGTACGTGTTGGACCTGTTGGATGTTCCCAAAATTGTGTGATTGAAATGAGTGATTAATAATAGCTGACTATATCAGAGATTAGAGGGAGGTGTGGAAGAGAGGGAGAGGGAGAGGGAGGGAGAGCGAGAGAGAGAGATAAAGAGACCTGTGAATGTGAACAATGACGTGTTCTTTCATCCAAGTCATACGCATGTGATTCTTTGCTCAAATAGGGCCCTCTTGCATAAAAAGTTGCGATTAAACGCAACTCAAAAAATTAAACGCAAGTCCCAAATATGTGATCCTGATCGGCTGTGATCCAGTTAGAGCTCAATCAATGATGGTCAAATCCTGAAGAGTATACGTTTTTCTAAGTAATCCACCAAACAATCTAAAAGTGGTATTTCTGACAGTTGACTTCTCTGGATTTTGTTGTATTACACGACCCTGAATACTTGTCTCATTTCGATCTCCCATAGAATAAGTTCTTGCATTGATACTTGTGCACTATGATGAACAGGATATGCTTAATTAGTATGCCAAGTTTTAGGACAATCTGATAATATCTTCATAGAAATTTTTACTGAGTTCTAATCCTTCTTTTGTCACCTTAGTACAATACCTTGCAAGTCAGAGTGCTTCAATATACTGCAAACTTGCACTGTGCATTCTACTCTCAGTGAGTTAGGAACATTCAATGCTAATGAGTTATATGCTTAGAATCTCCTCTTTCAGAATCAGGGCGACTTTACATATGTGATCCTGATCGGCTGAAAATCAAGTTTTTGACCTGCGATTGAAGGCAACTTTTTTTGCAAGAGGGCCCAGGCCTACATCTATGGTTGCAGATATAAAAACATTGCACTTTACTTCGTTTAGAATAGGGACAATGATTATGATGATCATATTATTCCTTCTGTCTTCCATGTCTCCGCATCAAGCACTTACTCTCCCTTTCCTTGTCTCCATGTCCTACTCTTTCGCGTTTCTTCTCTATTTCTCTCCTTCCCTCCCTTTCATCTATGTCTTCTCTGTCTACCCCCCCCCTCTCTTTCTCTTCTTTTTATATCTACCATCCTCTCTCTATTCTCTCCTCCATTCTCTTTCTCCCACTCTCGTATCATCTCTCTTGCTTCTCTGATTTTTTTTCTCTATATTTCTAATTCCTACTTCCACTTCTACTTTTACTTCTATTTCTACATCTTATCTTCATTCTGATTTTAAACCAGCTATTCTTTCTGTCCATGATGATTCTGCATAGTAGAAATCATAATTGTGAATAGCCTCAACTTTCGATCACTATAAAATATTAGTTATACAAAATGTTGTTGTAAGAATGTAACATATTTAGATTTTGAATTTTAGTTGATCATGTGGAATTTTGTTAAAATTGTCTCTTATTTGAGCTTCTAAGAAAATTCCCCCTGGATTACCGCACTCGTACAACTACCCAGAGGACAACTACCCCCGGACATTCACCCTGGAAAAGTACTCTATTTAAAGACAACTACCCCTCCCCCGGACTACTGACCCCTCCCCTAGGACAACTACCCATAGCAGGGGGTAATCACTTTGGAGTAGTTTTCGTATTAAAAGGGATTATAGTCAAACCGGGGGATATTTGTCTGTACAAGATTATTTTTTTAATCAACACATCGTTATAGCGTGAACTGAGTTAGAGCAAGATAAATTTGACGATTATACAACAGAAAATTTTCACTGCAGTGTTGATCTTGTTGACAGAATCCTTGTCATGTGATTGAATGATTCATATAACTTATTTACAATGGATTATCTAACCGTGAGATATTCTATATTATAGTATTACGTGCTTGCCAAACAGACGTGCGCATGCATGTGAAATCCCGATGTAAAACTTGTAATAATCTTTATACTTCCTTACTTCATTTTTTATCTTTATCTTAATTTGACATTTCCCAATCCTTTCCATGTTTCATCTCATTTTCAACAGTACATATAGGTGAACCTAAAATGAACTTTTGAAAATTCGCCGAAATCATGATAATTATATCACCTTGTTTGTGATTGCTTACTTTTTCCCATTTTTTTTTCTTGGCACGTGTCTCCTAATCCAATTGGGGGTGGACATGCTTCGGATTTAGCGATTCCGGTCCGTTGCTTATCCCCTTTACCCCATGCTCTCTGCTGGACCAATAATGGATTAAGGGGATTTTTTTTTTCAAAGTTAAGCTCGAGCGCCCCCGTGATACTGATTCCACATTCTTGGTGCTATTTTTAATGCAAATCGGTTTCAAAATAAAGGGTGGTTCCCTTAATAAAAAAAAAAAGAAAAAAAAAAGAACAACAACACACTTCTTGCGTGAACGAGTATTTAGAGGGAAATAGATGAATTCATCATTGTGAGAACCTATCTGCATCGACATCTAGGGGGCGGCATTCATTTATATCAATCTGCTTTTTGTTTGAAACAAGATCATGTTATATTCCTTATGATAGTATCATGTATGTGCTGCCTTGCTTCTATGAGTCTAGCTTCAATTATGCATTTAACAAAATAGTATTTGAATTGAATATAACATACTAATCATGTGAGTATTTTCAGGGAAATTTAACAAATGTAGCATTTTTTTGGTTGTTTTTAGATAGTGTGTAGAATGCTTAGAATTGTACCCAAAATGAAACAAAGTGAGTGAATCTACTACAAAAACAGTAATGATGAAAGGTCCCTTTGACGTAATACAGCTTATCCTTTAATTAAATTAGATATTCTAAAGTTCTCTTACTTCTTTATCTTTGTGATTTTTTTTTTCTCACTACTTCGTTAGTTTACATGAAAAACGGCAATAGATTATAAGATATACGAATACATATCCCATGAAATATTATGTACTTATGATGATATCAAAAACTGTATTTGCTACTAGAACAGCATAATAAAGTTTCAAGAGCAATTTTACCTATCTAAATGAGAATTTTAAGTACTTTTTATTTTCTATTAATTTGTTTTCCACTCATGGGTTGGATTGCCTTGTCAGCTAATAGCTGTTTTTTTCAAAGGGGACCAAGTATATAAAAGAGCACTAGCGAAAGCTCCCGTTATTTTGATGTTTAGAACATTGTGGAGCCTGTGCCTCTTAATTCCAAGTTTTGCCGTTCCTGAAATAGTACCGCAATTTGCGAAACAATCATGATGAGAGGTCATTTTCGACCAATTGCTTAACCTTCCACTAATTAAGTCATGTCTGAAAAACACAGGTACTGGAAGTCAGCTGTCTAGAGCGTCCACACGTTCATAATTTGTGAGGGGATTCCCCAAGTACATGAGGTGTTCGACCAGACATTTAATTATATTTCTGATTACTGCTTCATTGGTCAGACATCCCTCGTCCTGCGGCCGACCTGTACCCCTTATTCTCAGGAGAGAGGTCCTCCAGACAGGTGTCACTATGAATTTTCGTTTGTATAAGAGGGGTATCGCATTACCCCTGTTATCAAGTACAACTCCTGAACAGTATCATCGCTAATCAATTTTGACATGATCCTCATCCTCTCACTGAAGATCATGAGGTATAATTAATCATGACAGATATTTGCTCAAATCTGTTTCTACGTTGATTGGACGACTGGGGGTCGATTGACCTGAGAAGCGGATTTGACGAATAAGGTGGTTGACCTATTTAATTTCCCAAGACTACATGGTCCAATTCTCGTGTAATACACACCACGAAGTCTGGTTTCATTGTGGGTTAATTATAGATATAATAGTAGTGACCAAATCTTGTCAATGGAACTTTTATCTTGTTTCCTCTTTAGGCTTTAGAGACAAATTTTATTTTGGGGGACTACTTACATGTCAGAATGCGGCTTATATGACATGTAAGTTTGGTATAAGAAATTAGGATGCGCTGTGAGTGATCTGCACTTGATCGTTAAATCTTCAAAATTGATTTCCAGTTTATTCAATATATAGCACAGAGGTGTGAAGAGTCTTAATACCAGATGAAATTATATTTTGAAGGTCTTATCAGGACTAATGTAACTTGACCTTACGAACTAGCAATCCTAGACACCCCCTCCCCCCCCCCCCCCCCCCGCCCCACGTCGACCCTCTTGAAAAAATTGTCCCGCTGAGCAATCCCAACCCCTCTATGACTGCCATCTCTCAGGAGTTTAAAATCCTCTCCCCCTTCGACAACTACACATCAAGAGAACTGCCTCCCCCACCCCCCCCCCCCCCCAAAAAAAAAAAAAAAACGACGACCCCTCTTTTTATTTATCGTATATAGTTCTTTGATCCCCTTTATGTATTTCGTATCCGTCATTATCTTATTATTACTTACCTCGTATTATCGCTGGTATTCTTCTCTGACCAATAATTGTCTAACAGATATCGGACAGTTTACCACATGCTTCAGGAGCCGTTGTTTAACATTAGGATATTCCTGACTTTCATTTCATTTTCGAAGAGTAAAATGTAATTCCGTGCTTCTCTTTTCTGAAAATCCCCCCCCCCCTTTGAAATAGTCCTCATGATTAGCTTTCGAGGCAGCTTTTATGATCCTACTGATGGTTATATCAATTTAAAAAATCATTTACCACAGATCATGGGCCGCGGAACCGGGGGGGGGGGGCAGCAGCCCCCCCCCCCACACACTTTTTTGAGTAGACACATTTAAAAATAACTCGAAAAAAAAGCTCAAAAATTGTCATTAATGAGTGATATCATTATCTGTAATATGCTAATTTTACACTACAGGAATCAGGGATTTACCCTTCGATTTGCCTTTTGCCTCATTTTTCACATTATAAAAAAATTGTATTACCTTCCATTACAACTTTCAAGTCTCATATTGTAAGAAAGCAACTGCAATTCTAATATTGCATTTTATGTTCACGCTTAATTGTTTGTCGTATTCATTCTGCATTAATATGATTTATAAATGTGACATGTAAAACTAAATTCAAGTGTTTTAACACATTTTCTATTCATTCATTTGTTTCACACCATCTAGATCACAGTGTCAGCCACCAGACGGTATCTGCAAGCTACACATGGATGGCGCCACCACCTAATGTTCGCACGCGCAAGAAACGCAAACCCTACACCAAATTCCAGACGTTCGAGCTGGAGAAGGAGTTCCTCTACAATATGTACCTCACTCGAGACCGCCGCTCTCACATCTCAAGGGCGCTGAGCCTCACCGAGAGACAAGTCAAGATCTGGTTCCAGAACAGGAGGATGAAGCTTAAGAAGATGCGGGCGAGGGAGGAGAACGAGAGGAAACACCAGTCGCATCATCCCGCTGGCCAGCATCATCCCCATCATCATCATCTCGACTCCAAGGGCGGTGACCATTGCACAATCGGCGGTGGCGCCACGGAGCTGATACACAAACCGAGCGCTATTCATCATGCTTATGTTGGTGGCGGTGGGGGCGGAGGCACACACGAATCGAATCCTTTGGCTGAGTTACAACAACATGGTGTGCTACAGCATCATAGCGTTGCGTCCATTTGAACGGACGTTTGCGACCAAAAATGGACCCAAAGAACATGAATAATCAACAAAAGGAAAGACTTCAGATAGTCCAAGAACTAAAGTTTCCTTGTTATGATGGCACAAATTTCATAAAAAGTCGAGGTATTTACTAGTAATGTGATGAAACTCGCTTCTTCGAAATCGAAAACATATCCCTGGACAGATATGAAGGTGGTTATCTTTTCACAAAAGCGTCTTTACCAACATGACCAATCAAAGTTGATTCCTAAAGATACACTGATATTTCCTTGATTTTTTTTTTAAATACATTTTTGAGTAGCTTACACGCTGTGTTCATGTAAATTTAAAAATGATAATTTATGTATTAAAACTGTTGTAGTATGAGATTATGATTTTAGGAATAGGAATTTAAGTTCATGTTTGTTTAAAAATTAACGTAATAAAACATTGGATATTTCACTAATTCAGACCCTTATAATTATGTCAGTCTAAATGCGACTTCAAAATACTATTAAAATTAGGCAGTAAACTTATGTAAACTTTTTCATAATCCTCCTTTTTCCTGTGATTTTTTTCTCTTCTTCTTTTTCTTTTTCTTCTCTTCTCGTTGTTGTTGTTCTTCTTCTTCTACTTCTTCATCTTTTCTTCTCTTTTTTCTGTCTTCTTCTTCTTCTTCTTCTTCTTCTTCTTTTTTTTAAATTCTTCTTCTTCCTCCTCTTCTTCTTCAGCATCGATGGAAAATTATATTAAATAAATGTATAGTTAAATTGCAATTATATAACATTCAAAAACAATTTAAAATATAAAAAAATCAACACATGATTATAAAAACAAATATATCAAAATTGGAATAATTCAAATCATAGAAATGTGTCTACAGATCATTTGTGCCACAAATTAGGATTTTAGTACCAATCATAATCTGTAGGGCATGTATCCCTTTTTGATTGTTTGTTTGTTTGTTTGTTTGTTTGGTTTTTAATAATTACGCTAAAGATCTAATTGGCAATCGAGGGCGTCAAATTTCATGAGATCAAGATATGACATTTCTATTCATATTCTGTTTTGTAGGGTTGAATTTTCAAATGAGGTTGTAAAGTAGCCCCAAAACGGTACTAGAATAATCATAGTAATTGTCTGAATCCTCACTTAACATGCTTAAAGATAAAGTTCAGTTCTGACCATGGGATTACACTGTGAAATAAACAAAGCAATCGGGAAAGGTTGATCATGTCTATATAAGAATTGATTTATACTCTGAGGTTATGGAATCATCAAAATTATAAGAAATAGACCCAATCTCGCTGAAAGACACATGCCCTGCACACGGAAAGGGTATATGGGACTGCACACACAAGTGGCATTAATGTTCGGCCCGATCATTTCACCTATTTCTCGTCATATTTCGAATATAAGGGCATTTTAAGAGCAATCCTTTTCAGGGGATACTTCTAGTGAGATGTTCCTCCAAAGTGACATGAAGAGAATGAGAAAGCTCACAAAATCAGTTTTCACCTCTCCCAGAACTACACCTTCTCTTTAAGTCTACTTTCCCAGGCTCACTAATCCGTCATTTAGCTCATGATGCTCTCATATCTCTCCAGCTGAAGCCAGGCTGCAAATATGGCTCTCGGGGCGTTCAAATAATTTGTTCTTCCTAAGTAGGCCTACACATCTAAGTCAAGAGAGACACGGTAGATGAAATACCTTGTCAATAAAGTCATCAACACACCGGTAAGGATTCGAATTCGCAACCTCTTCTTTGAAAGTCAAGTGGATGAACCAGGCAAATTACATTTCCCTTGATGAACCAATTATAGTGAAGATAATATCTAAATTTAAAAAAAGAAAAAAAAAAGTTACTCAAGCTGTTAAGAGGGTTAAATATTTATATTCTAATTGAAGGACCGAAGATATTATAGAACGTGAATGCTCTTTAGTTCCGTAATTGGTATAACTGATATTTTGATAAAATTCTAAAATGGTTTGAAAGGAGAAAATGGAGCGGTTTTTAAAAGTAGAATTATTGGTTGTATCCTAATTTGAACATACCGGTCCACTGTCATTCCTTCCACATAAGGCGTATGTAGATGTAGATTTTTCCTCTCTCTGAACACAATATCTGGGACTATAGTAGAATTTATTTTCTAAATAAGCGTGATAAAAACGTGAGTCCATTTTGGCTGTATTAATTTTGACTGACGAACAAGGCGATTCTACTCTTCAATGGTCGTCTCCCTAACCACGCCAAATCTTTAGTGACCCCTTTTCGCTGTCCATACTATCTGATGTCTGTTTCGTGTCAAGAGAGTTATCAAAGAGGCGGTAAAAGCCTCAATCACAACCCTAGTCCTAACCCTATTTCTTTGGGGGAAAATAACCCGGAGTATTATGTTGCCACAGCATGTCGAATTTTCAGTAAATTCATTCATGCCAAGAATGATATATAGTGACAAAATTTGATTCTTTACAGGAAGTTACAAAATATACTGCTGGTGTTTATAAATAATTGGATGTGCGTGTGAGTGTGTCTTCGTTTTCTATCCCCCTCCCCAAACAAAATGAAATAATTGTTTTAAAAAGGGCATCCATTGCGATACTTCGGGTTAATAATGTTTATGTACCGTAGAATAGTAATCGTGGACTAGTATGAAACATAATTATGTTTTCATGGTATATCTATTTAACGATAAGCTCAAACTAATAATGCTTAATAATTTTTAGCAGTGGCACTCTTCCCAAAAGAGGAAGGGGTGCATTATACATGGAATTGTACTTTTCTTAAGACCAAAATTTGTTATTTGTTATTTTCTATTTTGTAAAGCAATTTTAAGATTCAAAGAATATCGTTAATAAAATCGCGAATGAGCACTTATTCCCCCCCCCCCTTTTTTTTTTTTAATGCCCGTTGTCAACGAGAAAATTATGCTGACATATACTGCGTCAATGATTGGCGCGGTCTTCGACGCTCTCGATGAGAGTTCAGGCAATCGAAGAAAAAAAATCTTTTAATGACGCCTATAATTTTTCTTTCTTTTAATGACGCCGATAAATTCCCGTTTCACATGAAGGGTCATTACGATTGCGTTATTACTAACGTTTATCAAGCCTACGAATGTGCTTGCGCTAGTCATTCAATGCAAAAAATGTTGTATTTTAAATGTTGCATTCCCTTTGCATTTGCATTCACAATGTCAGTCACTGACGCAGTCAAATGACGCTTCATGTGCGATGAGCATAAAGCTGGGCTCACACGAGGCGTCATTCCGATTGCGTCAGGACCTGCGTTAATCGAGCATGTGAGGGTAATTTACCCACACACCAGTTATTCAAAGCATTATTTGTACTGTTCATGTTGCAATCAATTTTTAAACGGCATCACTCTTTCATGAGGCGCAAGAGACCGTACAAGTCACTGACGCCGTCCTAGCGACAGCAAATGACGCATCGCCGGGCTTAACTATTTTTCATGGCACACGCCTTTCTCATCCACTGTTGCCAGCTCTCTTTTGCCGGTTGTACTCGAGGTGTCATTTTGATTGCATTAATACCTGCGCTAATCGAGTCTGTGAAGGTAATTCACCCGTACGCTAGTTATTAAAAGTATTGTTTACACTTCATTTTGCAATTACTTTTGAAATGATATCACTCTTTCACGACGTGCAAAATACCGTGCAATTCACTGACGTGGTCCAAGCGTCGGCAAAATAATGATGCGACATTTCAATTGCGTTATTACCTGTGCTAATCGAGCTTGTGAAAAGTATTTTAACCCAATGTTGCACTGTTAATTTTGCTTTTTTTTATCGATGACACCCTAACAATGCGCGTTTAAAGACTTTACCAGTCACTGGCGCAGTGCTAGGTCAGCTAATGACGTCTCGTGTGCAAAGGGCATAACTATCATTGTATTACATACGGGTTAGTCCTTATTGCGGTTTATCATATTAAGCTAACATGTTGGACTGGGGTTGTCTGAAAAGTTCACCCCCCCCCCCCCCCCCCCCATTTAGATTGGCTATTTGAAAGTGTTATTTACGAAGTCTATCCTTTGAATTTCACGTTGTAAAGGAAGCAGCAATTATACCATGTTGATGATTAGTGCTTGGTTAATTTTCTTAATAATGATTAGTTAATAATTGAAGGCCTCAGTAGCACATGCGGGTCTCACTTCGTATCGGCAATTAATAACGGAAGTGAAACATACTGAAAGATCCTGTAAATTATTACACTATACCTTGTATGATATTCAAACCAAAGACGTGTTCAGTTTGTATATTATTAGGACTGTGTTCATTTTGTAAGGAAGTTCATCTTGTAAAGAACCATGTAGTGTGTGAACACGTATCTGTTTGCTGTCCCATGGGCATTGTATTGTATTGATGTATAAAATTGAATGTGAACTATCTATTAAAGTTGTGATCAGTATTTAGTTCCATGTGATTTTGAAATTAACTTGTTTTCAGAGGTTGACGCCTATTGTTTTTATCAATATAAATTACACAAGCAATAAATACCTGAACGAAATATATTGTCACTGGTCAATATCAATTATCAATAACCAAATACATCACCTATATGAATTTGTGAAAACATGAAAATATCATCTCTAGTCGCCTAATCGGTCCGCAATACACTGCAACTATATTTGGAGGAAAATACATGATGATTATTCAAAATTGAATACTAAGACATTATTGAGGAATATTGATATATCCCAATATCTTACCTTTTATGTTTATTTACACCATTTGTTAAATTTCCTTGAAGAAAACAGTTCGGCAAACCCACTTATATGCCGTATCACATGAAAGGGGTAAACAGTTAATTGCGGACTTGAATATTTATACATATACATGTACATAGAGATATTTGTTGTGGATGATGACGGTGATGGTGATGATGATGATGATGATGATGATGATGATGATGATGATGATGATGATGACGATAATGATGATCATGATAGTGATAGTGATGATAATTGATGAGGATGAGGATGATGAGGAGAAGGATGAACACGATATGACCACGATGTCAATAATGATTATCATAACATTTTTGATAAATGCTACTGTTAATGATGATAATGATGATGATACAAGTTTTATTCATGATGCTGTTGGTGATGGTGCCAATAATGATGAAGATTATGCTGCTGCTGATGATACTAATGATTATGATGACGTTATTGCTGTTGATGAAAGTGACGATACTTCATAGATAGTGATACCGATGTTTGTGGTATTTGTTTTAGTAATGATAATGGTGATAAATAAGGTGCTGCTGCTGCTGCTGCTGCTGCTGCTGCTGCTGTTGCAGTGCTGCTGATGATGGTGATGGTGATGATAATGGTGATGATGATGGTGATGATGGTGATGATGATGGTGACGATGATGATGATGGTAATGATGATGATGATGATGATGATGATGATTATGATTATGATAATGATGATGGTGATGATGACGATGAGGGTGATGATGATGATGATAATCATCATCATGATAGTGATGATTATGTATGCCCTTGATGTTGTGATGGAGAAGTCATTTGTCCAAATAAATACTGAGACCATTTCATTGAAAGACATCTGCAGAAACTTGAGAGCACTCCTCTTAATTAATCACAATAAATGAATAATTAGATATTTAATATTATATCGAAATCAATCATTATCAATATCGAATTAGAATGACTGCCAGATCTTAAATTCCGAAACATAAAATAAATGTAACGATCGATATATCTTTGATTTTAACAGCAATTAATCAAGCACAGTCATTCGTGCAACAAGAACAACCATCTTATATTTATCACACACTAACGAAGTTCATAACTCAAACAGATCGCGAGATAACAAAAAGAAAATGCTTTACGCCCCCTCTTGACAGACGCTATATATGGATTGCGAGAGGTTAAAGTTCAGGTCATAAAACTGGTCGTTGACTCCTGAGGAAAGATGAATTTTTACGATCCTGGACGTGAACCAAGAAATACTATGTGACCCCGGAACCAAAACATAGCGACAATGTTTACCTGCGTGGAGACTATACGCAAACTAAACTGAGATTGTAACAGTTTCAAACCCGGGCGAGAGAAGTTTGGAATCTGTGGACTTTCGAAGATGAGCGATCTATGTGAATACAGTAGCTTCCACCACGCACCGCCTATCTTTACTGTAGAACTCTTTTCTGTTTGTTGATCGTGTGTTACCATTCAAAAGAAACTGCAGGGTCAAGACATCGATGGAGAAATTAAAATCCTTTTTATGATAATAAATAGAAGACAGAAATACTAGATTTCATACTAGATTTCATACTAGAAAAACAAACAAACAAATAAAAAAATCAATATAATACTGGTATTATTGCAGAATACCCAGATAAAGTGATTACTGGATAAATAAATTCATAGATAGTATACAAATATTTCGAGTTCGAGTTAGAGGAAGATACAGAGTTACAAAGAATAAAAGGGGAGGAAGATAAATGGACAGAGACAGAGAGAAAGGAGAAATATAGGCAAGCAGAGTCTGATAAGGGGAAAGATAGATAGAGAGAGAGGGGTGGGGGGTGGGGATGGGGGCCGGGGTGCGAATGTAGTGATATAACAAAACTGTAACATTTCAAAATAATTCTGATATTAATCAACAACGACAGTCAATTTTGCCATACACAGCACGGAATACATCAGTAGAAGTAGGCATACTCAGTGTTGTTTAGGCCTACAGTATCTTTGCCAACACCGACTGTAATTAATGTAAATTGTTTCCTAAAATCTAATCACCAGATAACTAACGTAGCATTGGTGACATACCCTTTCAATGGAAAACACATTTCAAACGTGATGAAATATTCAACGTGCTTAGACAAACTGAAGCTTCTGCCGATAGCACGACAATCTTGTCTTGCTCCCTCTGCGTTCAAAGTGGACGTCTGTTCGTGGACATCTGATCAGTCGATCGATCGTGTCGTGGACATGACGGTGACAGAATTTTGTTTTCCAACAGAAGCAAAAAAAAAAATAATACATCGTATGAGCATTCAAACTTTTCAAATACTTGGACGCGAGAGCATCGCTTATTTGTACTGGGAAGAATTATCAAACGAACTGCAGTAGAACTGCAACAATACTATTAAACTTTTTTTTATACAATAGCAAACCATATTTCAATCAAATGCAATCAAACTAAGACAATATCAATTATCAATTATACGTTTGAACCTCAGGTTGAAAACCAATAACAGAAATAGACCTGTCACATTATATGGCAGATTACACAAATTTAATGATATACGCTAGGGATATGTTTGTTTTAGTTTTTTCGTATTTGTTTTTGTTCCCCCTCCCCCCTCCCCCCCCCCCCCCCACCAATTTTCTTTAAAACACCGCTTTTGGGCAATTTAAACAAGCAAAACCATTTCCCATGACAAAAACATTTGGAATTGCTTCACGGGTAATGAGATTATTGCCCGCAGAGTGGATATGTTTTGAATAGAGAGCCTTTGATTAATGGAGTAATCCCTTCTGGTCATTCTATTGGAGGGTTTCCTTCTTACTTGCTTAATAAGTTTCCAATGTCCGAATTTTATGAATTCACTTAATGAGTCATTAATTTCTTGTAATCACTTTTGTCATGTTTGTGTTTTCAATTCAAAGAATGGGATGCTAATGGATTGGGAGTATTTTGCGCACATCATGTGCAGTAGAATAATATATAATATTGTCCGATCTCAGATTATCAGTGATCAACGGAACAAAAGTTGTCACTCGAATTTTTGCGTGCCTCTGATCACCATTATATTGTGTATAATGAAGATTGACTAATTAGTTAATGTAACCATCATATATCAAAAGACTTCTTTGTAGATGAGTTGACATAATGTTTTAGGTGAGGACAACTCTCTGTGCGATTGCTCGTTATACAAATACCTGCAAGCACAAAGGTAGGCTTACAAACGTTCCAGTTGTTAAGTCTTCGAAATGGAAGGTCCCTGGTTCGAGACTCGGTCGGTGCGCTAGTTCCGTTAGGTAAGACATCAATCCATAATTATTATAATACCTTGAGAGGCAGATACATGGAACTTACCTGAACTTACTTTTCAAAAGTTCAGATGACACCTTTTATTAATTATTTTACGATAATAAATGATTTTGATCTAACATTTTGTTTACAAAAGAATAAGAATAAAAATGGTGAACATTTTTTTTTTACGTTGAAAAGATCTTTTGGTCACTGCTTCATGCTCCAATGATAAGAGCCTTTTACAAGACCACTTTTGTCTATTGGTTTCTATTATCGTTATGTTCTTTGTTAATTTTTTTTTTTAAATATCAGTTCAATCTTTCCCGAGCTTTCGAGTGGTTATCGAGTTATATAAATAGTTCAATTGTTTTCTTTTCCTTTTTAAAATAAATTTTAAAGGGAAAAAAGGGAAATCCAACCTTATTACATATTGCTTTGAAAGAAAGAGGAAAAATCAGAGAAGCAGATTGGTGAAAGTTTGAACGAAATCGGACAAGCAATAAGAAAGTTATGAATTTTTGAAAGTTGTAATCACTGTACATATGGGAATTTCAAATTGGCCGAATGGGTAATGTCACAGTGATGCAGCTGTGGACAACTCCCCCATTCACTCCAACACACAAAATGATTAAAATGTCACTTTTTTCAAAACGTATTACTCAGTAGGATCTCTTTCTTTCATGAGGACCTATAACAATATGCTATCTCCAATACATTTTGAGTACTGCCCCGAGGGTAAAAGCACCTCGAAGAAAACCGCAAAATAATTAATGATATTTTTGTGCACGACAAATGGGAGAGTTGTCCACAAACATGTCACAATTGAATCACCAAATTGCCAATTTGAGATTCCCATAGATGTAGTGATCTCATTTTTCAAACATCCATAACTTTCTTATTCCTTGTCCGATTTCTTTCAAACTTTCACCATCCAGTTTTTCTTATTTTTCTGCTTTCTCACAAATCATCTCATTACCAAGGTTGGATTGCCCTTCAAGTAAATTAGCCGAGAAACACTAAATTAATTATGCTTGGAGCTGGAGATTTATTAATTAACGTTCTTAAGGTTCATTTTTCATAAAACAGTAAAAAATGATCAGCTTCTTGTCATTTACAAAATATCCCCATGTTTTGTTCGTTAGTTTTGTTTTTGTTTTGTTTTTGTTTTGTTTTTGTTTTGTTTTTTGTTGTTGTTGTTGTTTTTTTTTTACTTCATGACCAGAAATAATGTAATTTTAATAGCAATTTAGATATTGATTAAGCACCAAATAGTCGTCATTTGGTAGGTTCGAAGCGTAAATCAATCCCCCATACATTAAATGTACATTGTTCCGGTTCATTCTGAAAACAAATGTTTTAGTATTTCCTATCACAAATCATGATAGGAACATAAATAAGCGCTATTTATGACAAACGTTGATTATCACGTCGTTAAATCGCACTTATAGTCACTCTGTGCCCATAAACCGTTTTAGAGTTTCAATGCTTTCTCGTTCCACTCTCTCAAAAATTACTGCCCGTCTATAAAAGATGGAGGATAGTCAGTCACGTGGTGATTTTAATTCCCACGGTTCTTTTCTTTTAAAGATGAAGGCGAAAGATTCCACGAGTGTAATAAGATTAAATTTTTCAGTCGCCACAGAGCAGATTGGAATATAGCTGGACATGTATTGAGGTGTTCTTGATACCGCTTGCTGGGATACAGTACGTACTATTTATCTCGTCACACTCATGTCATCTGCGACATTATAAAGGTAAAAGGCCCTCTGTGTGATATAATTAATTTTTTCTTCAAAATGAACATTTTTATGACATTCCATCATATCATGTTATTTGTTATTTCATTATAATGCTTATCGAGAATAGATTAAATAAAACCAGAGGCCATTAGGTATGAACTATACCATAGCTCGGCTCATCATTTTTTTTTTTTCTGTTATGTGTTTAAACTGGGGGGGGGGGGTCGGATTTATGGATGCCATGTTCTTATAGATCAATCTGTAATATTGGTGGATACTGGGGTTTTAATACTTTACTAATTGCAATTTCTCGACATGCATGGTTCTGCGATATCATATATTATAATACAAAGAAACGTCGATTTATATAATTGTGTGAAACAGTAATTTACATACACAAAGCAAACATATGCAACTTATTTTCGTATGTTGCATGCACATCATACATGGCCATGTACCTACTGCAATTTTGTATATATTGTGTGACATGCATTTTCTGGTTTTACATGTTGAAATAATTACGATTTAAACTGCATCAAAATGACATCATTATCTCTATAAAGGTGAAGAATTTCAACGCGATTTTTTTTTTGAATATTGGACAAGGGAAATGGGGATAATCATGATAATGTTGAAAAGGTTTACACCGTTAATAGTTATTAATACCTATCTCTATCCAACCTCGGAACTTACACAGGAACTTACAGAGAACTTACACAATTTAATTACAGTTTAATTACCCTTTCTTATATATTTTCTTCTCACGCTAGTCATAATTATGAACTGCATTGTTGTCTCGTGAGCAGGAATGACACCCTGTTAGAAGTAAAACATGAAAACAATTATTTTCTTTTTTCCCCCAAGTCATTGCATCAATCCTCATTTTTTCATTATCATATAATTAATATAATGTAGTCTTCACTGCTGTCATTTTTTTCTTACAACTCAAATGTTAATGCTCTTTATTTTGCTTGTAATAATCGAAAATGATTTGTTTATATATTGTTTTGTATATTATCAATAGCACAATAGTTATTGTTATATACTTTGAAAAAATGAAAATGAAATGAAATAAAATCTAAATCTGAAAAAAAAAGAAAAGAAAATCCCCCAAAATCTGAATCCATCCAATCCACAAACATGATAAAGTAGTTAGAATAGCGCCCTTTCCTTGCCGTTACAAAGCGCTTCACATTCTTCTCCACTATGGGCCAATTAAACAATAATGAAATACTTCAAAGAGACTGGTTGAGATAATAAAACATGTAACAATCCATGTTCTCTATAAATAAAATAAGTAGATCTTCAAAATTGTATTGATCACATAATTATTCTTTATGTCTTCCTTACAGCAATTTGGAGGGTGTGTCTTTGAAGACAAAAAATAATATGCTCACATTGTTATTTTATGGCAATCCTCAATCTATAATAAACTATGAATAAAGTCATTTAAATTATTATAAAAAAATATATGCAACTATTGATGTAACATTTCTACTGGCTTTGTTTTTCTTTGGCACATTTTAAAAATTAATATTAGAATTAACAACTTTAGAAGAGGCAAATTTAGATTAAAATTCGTTATCAAGCTCTATTAAAAATGACTGGTAATTACTTAGATTTTACTTGACGAATACACACTAGGCCTATACCATTCGCGTACGTATATCCTGTCATATATACTTGTCGGAATTAGAGGAAGCCTGCAAGATCAGTTATTATTAGTGTTTCTTGAAACTGCTCAAGACAAAGAGTTATTCGATCTTCATGTAATATATTATTGGGTCTATTTCAGTTTCGTCCGATCTGTATGATTTAATGTAATATGAGGATGAGGTTTAATAAATTTTGAAAGTCTGTGGGCCTCTATGAATATTATAATAATGAAGATCAATGGTCTCGTCTTTATCTTATTTGAGGGCTCGAAAGACATCATACTATACATTTATATTTTTTCATAAACATGATGAAAAAAATAAAAAAACGTTTGCTGTGTATTAGTATATGAGTTATTTTTGGCATTTATACAAGATACAAGTTAGATGGGAAGAAATTATTGATCATCATTAGGTTCATGGGAAGTCGCCTTCCTAGAAATCCATTGTACTTTTGAGATTTCTTATTCACAAAAATATCAAAGCAAGGTTTTTAAAATGTCTGATATTTGATATTCAAATACAAGTTTTCAAGCATTGGACACATTCTAATCCGAAAGATAAAATTGTCCCACTTGTTGTTTTACAATTCGATTTTCGGAATAATTATATTTGATCTTTTTTTAAAAGAAAGAAAACGAAATATTCGTTAAAAGATACAATTGGTATGTCTGTCCAGGTCAAAATAACCAATCGAACTTTTCATTATGATTAGGGTTTCGACTTTCGATCGATGTTCTGATGGTCTAAGACCTGGCAATTACAGCTTCAATTCAATTTTACCGAGATCTTTCTCGGACACAAAATTTGCCACATGAAACGACCAAGTCGTATTGACCAACGGTTTCCAAGTTTGCTGAAAAAGTAGCCGATAGGATTGCTTTGTGAATTTTTACATGGTATGGATCACAACATTTTCCATGATCGACGCCAGATATAAAGCAGGGTTTATTTTCTAGCTGAAAATTACCACTCAATGAAATTCAGCCATAATTCCGGCCAAAGAATCGTTATTGTCTAGGACTTGTTTTTGTTCCAGCTCAGCCCTTGCAGAGCCGTTGTGTATCGATAAATGACACTGCATGACGAGTTATATCGTTCTGAAAGCTGTGGATAAAACTCTTGTTTTACGTTTGGTCGTTCATGCAGACGATATAAAGATAGTAACATCACACACGATGTCATTTATATGAGAAACAGAGAACCAGGTTGGAACACCCGGGGTGTATACGTGTTCGGGATGTATGATCCTCTTTGAAAATCAATTCTAATGTAGAATGGTCATATCACAGAAGTAACTATTTTTCTGTTTTGTTCTAGTTATGGAATTAGAGAGAAGGGTCGTTCAAAGTGCTAATTGCAACGAAGCATTTACAAAAAATGCCCCAACAAAATTTAATTTAAAGAAAACTTTCTGAAAATTATATAGATTGAAAAAAAAAGAAAGAAAATCTACACGGAATTCCACTTGATGAGTAATTTACATATTCTATTGGACATGTTGGAAGGCCCAGTCGACCATTATCTTTAAAGGGACATCCAACTTTTATGGGAAGTTGCTCTGAAAGAAAGAGGAAAAATCAGAAAAGCAGATTGGTGAAAGTTTGAACGAAATCAGACAAGCTATAAGAAAGTTATGAATTTTTGAAAGTTGTAATCGTTATACATATAGGAATTTCAAATTGGCCGAATGCGTAATTTCCCCCATTTGCTCCCACATACAAAATGACTAAAGTGTCAATTGTTCAGGATAAAACCATGATTACTCAGTAGGATCTTTTTCTTTCATGAGGACCTATAATAACAATATGCTATCTACAATATATTTTGAGTACTGCCCTGAGGATAAAGGCGCTTCGGAGAAAACCGCAAATTAATGATAGTTTTGTGTACGACAAACGGGAGAATTATCCACAAGTATGTCACAATCGACTCACCAAGTTACCAATTTGAGATTCGCATAGATGAAGTGATCTAATTTTTTAAAACATCCATAACTCTCTTATTCCTTTTCCGATTTATTTCAAACTTTCACCATCCTGATTTTCTTAATTTTTTGCTTTCACACAAATCATCTTATTACCAAGGGTGGATTGCCCTGTAACTTGCTTTACTTCCTATTGACATTCGTTCGGCATATACACAAAATATGTCCTTCTATTTTGAATTATTAAAAGATGAACTTGAGTTCTGGTCATACGATAGCAATGCAGAAGAAACGTTTGAGAAAGATACATTACGTGGTATATGAAAATAATCATATATTTGGAGGTTTTGTAGTTATCAAAGTGATAAGTAATCGAATCAGTCTTTCTGAAAATCAAATCAGTGAAAAGCAGTGAACGCAGAAATGGGTATGCGGGACTGCACACAAGTGGCTTGAAAGTTTTGTCCAAACTTGTAAGCTATTTAAAGTCATATTTCGAATATCTGGGCATTTGAAGAGCATTCCATTTCAGGGGACATTTCCAATATAATACTCTTCCACACTAGCATAAAAAAGAAAGCTCACACCAGGGAAGTGTAACTCTAGTTACACTTCCCTGCTCACACCTTTACCAGAACTCAAACTTCGGCTGAGTGTTAGTGTGAGCCTTCTCGTTCTTTTTATTCGTGATTTCTGAGGTGATTTCCATTGATGTGATTTACAGCAAGACTGATTCAATTTGTTGGCATTTTTGATAATTAAAAAACCTCACAATACATAACCATTGTCAACTTTCTAGACATTCTAGACAATTTCTTTCACGATACAATTTTACTTTTTTTTCACATCTGTAATGGATAATGGTTTTTCGTCATTACCATACCTCAAAGCTGCATGAAATCATGCCATAACGAATGTCAAAACATTGAAATGTACAGACAAATAAAGGTTCATCCCTAGTATATCTAGCGTAACACTTTTTAAAATAATATATGAGTAATCATTTCTTGGCAATTTTTCCTTCATCCACCAATGGTCCTTGAAATGTAGGTCCCAAACAGTAAGAAAAACTAGAGCCATATGAAATATCAAGAGTGAGAGTGAGTTACAGAGAGAGGGGGAGAGGGGGCATATGGGCAGCGGCGTGTCTACTGGAGGGGGCAGCGGGCACGTGCCCCGGGCGGCACTTGAAGGGGCGCAAAAAACGTAGAGGGAAAGAGAAAGAGGAGAAAAGGAAGAAAAAATATATACCGCTTTAAGTTCGGTAGCTTTGCTCCCTCGAATATAATTTATAATTTTTGTAAGGGTTCAGAACTTGAAGAAAACATAATAATTCTTGTTGATTTGCTCCCTATTGTATAGGTTTCATCCGCCTCTTAAAATTTTGCTCCCAAATAGGCGTATAAGATAAAGTGTATAAAGAAGTATTTTCAAAGGTTCAACAGTTGGAAGAAATCTTGACTTTTGGTTGCCTTGCTAAATTTCTCGACTATATTTCACCTGGGTTTCCATTAATTTTGCACCCCATTTGAGGAAAAAGGGAATTTACAGAAAAGCATTAATTAATGTTCAAAATTGGAAATTTGTATCGCTCGATGCGGCCCTTGCGAATTCTTCTGTGCATAAAATGCATGAGAAAATACTTGTTTGAGTGTTGAAAATGCCCTCCCCCCCCCAAAAAAAAATGTATAGCACTCGGTCGCTTCTCTCTCTCTCTCTCTCTCTCTCTCTCTCTCTCTCTCTCTCTCTCTCTCTCTCTCTCTCTTGAACAGTTAAGTATACCTCGGGCGCCATAATCCCTATATACGCCACCGTATATGGGGGGAGAGAGGGGCTGGGGATAAAGGGCTTTGAAAAATAAAACACAAATGATTCGGGAAATATTTTCAATTTCAAAACTAAAATCTCGATCTAATCTCGATTATGAATATCATTATGAAAGATTTTGTAATGACAGTATGAAAGACGGGCATAGAAATGAGAAAGGCATAGAGTGAGAGACAACGAAACAACGAGAGAGAAAGAGAGAGTGAAGAGAGAGAGGGGGAAGAGAGAGGGAGAGAGAGGGAGAGGGGGTTGGGGATGTCTTTTGGGAGTTGGAGGAGACAGTTCTTGAGGTAAAGCTAGTCCAGTAGACAAGGCGTAGGAATACACGACACCTCCGTTTTAGTCATCCATCCGCTCTGCCACCAGTGCCCATTTCCCTTTCCCAAGACACGCCTTTACCTATAAAGATCATCCTTTTGCCATTTCAAGATTGATTTCATCATCACCATTTTCATAATCTTCAACTTCACCATCATCACTACCATCTTCACATCACTTTATCATCACCATTATATAATTGACTTCCTAGTTTTTATCATTTCTTTCTACACTGATTCATCATTCTCCATTCTTACTTTCTGCATCACTCATCCTACATCATAAGTATCTTCGTCACATTGTCATACCACCTACATCTACATCTGCATCTGCGTCACTTTGCTATCTTTTTAATCATTCTTAATTTCGTTATGTAATCCTCCTCCTCCCCCCCCCCCCCTCCTCTATTACTCTCTGCATCACTTTATCGTCCTCATATAATAATCATTATCTCATGACTTCGTCAATTTAATCATTACTGCTTTTCGCACCACTTCACAGAGATCCTCTGTGCATCACTTCGAAATCTTCAATATCATTATACTCTACATGCTCTATGCACCGATTCGTCGTATTTATAATTATCATTACATGAATCATTTTGTTGTATTTATTCTCAGTCATCTAGGCCTAAACCATTACCGATGGACATATGGCTAAATTTCTCCAGGGGATGTCGTCTCTTGCCCGAATAAAAACTTCAAAAACTTCAAAATTTTGCGAGCGAGCAAGCGAAACGAATGAATCACAATGCTGAGAGTGGGTCCTTAATAATGTTTTGATGTTAGTTCGTCACTAAATGAAGACATGAAAATATTGCAGGTATAACACCTTGCTGCCCGAATATGAGGAGACACTTGGTTGCTTTGGCCAAATGAAATTAATTCCTAGTTTCTCGTCCCCTCCTCTCTCTCTCTCTATCTCTTTTTTTTTGGGGGGGGGGGGACCGCTTCATCTAGATAATAAGACAACATGAATAATACTGCAATTTCATCGTGTTTTGAGCCCCTAACATGCCTAGTGCATGTACAGATGGAATTGAATTTAGAAATAATGTGTCGACATTGACCCAACAGCATTTTTCACAGGAAAAATGTGCACAGGAATAATATCAAATATTGAATATTAAATAACATGGAACCCCTTCCTTCTCATTTGTGGGGAAAAAACGGACGAGAAGCAAGGAATCTAATTCGAATATGGCCTTAGCCCTTATAAGCCTGGAGAACCCTTGCCCCACACTTTTATGCCATCATCATCATCATCATTAATTGGTATAATGTAAACATTGTAATTGTAAAGTAAAACATATGTGGAGGAGTCTATTAAGTAAGCATGGCTTGTATTTCATAAATCCCTGTTAAAAAAGTAAAAAATTTACAGTCCTTAGATTAAAAAAAAAAGAAATTTGAGCAATATTAACAAGTTTTTAAAATAGAAAGGGATAAAGAGCAAAAAGAAAAGATAAGAAGGGGGATGTGAACAGTACCAGAGAGAGAGAGAGAGGGGTGGGACCCAAAAAAATGTTGTGAACAAGCAATACAAGAGGGGGGGGGGGGGTAAGGAGGCAGGGATAACAAGAATGAGAAGTTGAGGAATAGAAAGAGAGAGATGGAAAGCAGGAGGAAAGAGGCCGTCTAATACATTTGGTTTAAATCTATCATTATACACTTTATACGTTTCTTGATTTTTGTAGCTATTTTCGTTATTATCACAATCATCATCACTATCACCATCATCTTAATTTTCATCATTACCACCACCATCATCATCATCATCATCATCATCACCACCACCACTACCACCACCATCATCATCATCATCAGAAATTTTATCATGTTTTCTCATCCAAAATGTACTTGTTCTAATGTGTCAGGCTATTGACTTTTTTCTCATTTTCAAAATAACATACAATAAAACAGAGCTGAAGAATGATGGTTGAAAGTCCACATAGGGTCCATTTTTTCCCTTGTTGCTATGGTTACACGGGGGCTATCGGTCACTCGAACACAAGACATGATTTTGACACAAATAGAGGAGGACAAACCATCGCTCACCGCTTTCCTTCAACCAAAGTCTTTTGGAGTTTGCCGCGTATTGTCGGTTCCCCCTCGTGATTAACCGTAAAACAATGAAGGACGGTCGTAAAAGCTAAGAATTCGGTCGTAAAAAACTTCTTTTTCCCATTTTCAAATTGGACCGTGGGACTCATTCGGAAGAAGTGGCAAACATGAATGCTGAATGTTACCAAGGGATAGCTTGCACTGGGGAAAAAGTGAATATACATGCAGTACATCACTATGCACGTTCTTATTGTCTTCTACCACTTTTATCCCCCTAATGATGAATTTCAGAGAAGATGGGTGTACATGTACAAGGAGATTGCAATCTACAAAAGAATTATGATTTATTCATTCTCTCACATTTTATTTGGCAATGTTAGATTTAATTGCATTACATTACTTGTGCAATTATTGATAAAGCATAAAGGATGTGCATGCACATGATACAAATATTATATGTATTGACTAAACCTCAGTGTAGGTCATAAGTGTATAATCCAACGAAATATTCACCAAAAGTGCGAATAATTGACACTTCCCTTACGAATTCGATAAAATATGTATAATACCGATTTCATGGGCACAATAAACACAAATCATATAAAATCTCTTGCATGGTCAGTATCACAATGCAAAATGGGATTTATCTTTTCAGAAAGCTTTGTAGTTCTCTAACCTCGTGATAGGCTTACATGATACTTATTTTGCCTGTTTGGAACCAAAAGGGCATTAACTCATAAAGTTAACGCTCTTCTGGCTCCAAACAGACGATTTACTACATGATCACCGATCCGAATGACTTCTCTCTTATGTGTGTCTTCTGAAAACTACGTTTACTCGAATTTCTTTGATATGGATCAGTTGACTTTGAAATTCATAAGAAGAAAAGCAAATGATTATTCTTCGAAATCATTTCATACCTCATATCTGCTTCTTACTAGTCTCAAGAAAAAGAAAAATCGCTTACAATTGTGAGCATTTAGCCATTTCCCAACAAAATCATGAAATCAGACATTTGAGTTTGGGAGGGGACTCATCAGTGAAATAGGCCCTACTTCCGTATGCGTAGCCCTTTTTTCACGGAATCGGCTAGTCTTTTGGGTCACACGGTAGAACGAAAGGAGACTATAGACGACGAAAACAAAAACATTCAAGCGATTATATCTTTGATGTCCCGATTACCCCATGTTGTCAAACGTTATCCTAATGGTCGTTCTTTCCAAGGGCAAAACCATTCTCCATAAACTACCATACAAGTGGACGAAACCTCCCAGAATTTGGGGGATAATGAAAACCAGCCGATTTTCCTTTTCAAACAACGCTTCAACTCAACTGTAAAGAATATTGAATATCAATACAAGGCATTCGGTTATATTTCTAACTGCAGATTTCAGAAGTATTTTCTTGGGCGATGATGAATTACATTTAATTCAAAATTACACCCCGCGAGATCTTTGCGCTCATCCACTTCCAGTTCTCTTGTGAAAATCATTTGTCCTAAATTATGGAACAGCCTTCCTGAAGACATCAAAAAGTGTAGGCCTATAGCATCTGAATCCTTTAAAAATCATGTAAAAACATTTCTGTTTAATTCTTAATTAATTTATACATGCGCCTTGAGCACTCCACAGAGTGGATTTGACGCTATATAAGTTACATTTATTATTATTATTATTAATATTTGTAATATACAACACGAAAAAATGTATGTAAATGTATCTGGTTAATTTCATCTCCGGTAAAAAAAAACAACCCTGGTATCTTGATCTGTAATGTACATATGTTAGATTTCACCTGCGTTACTTTACGTCATTATGGGCAATACCAATGACTGTCCCTCCCTCTTTTCTTAAGGAAATCCAACCTTAATAGCAAGTTGCTTTGAAAGAAAGAGGAAAAATCAGAGAAACAGATTAGTGAAAGTTTGAACGAAATCGGACAAGCAATAAGAAAGTTATGTATTTTTGAAAGTTGTAATCACTATACATATGGGAATTTCAAATTGGCCAAATAGGTAATGCCACTGTGATATAGCTGTGGACAACTCCCCCATTCGCTCCAACACACAAATGACTAAAATGTCACCTTTTTCAAAATGTATTACTCAGTAGGATCTTTTTTCTTTAATGAGGACCTATAACAATATGCTATCTCCAATATATTTTGAGTACTGCCCCGAGGGTAAAAGCGTCACGAAGAAAACAACAAATTAATGATATTTTTGTGTACGACAAATAGGAGTGTTGTCCACAAAAATGTCACAATCAACTCCCCAAAATGCCAATTTGAGATTCGCGTAGATGTAGTGATCGCATTTTTCAAACATCCATGGCTTTCTTAGTCCTTGTCTGATTTCTTTCAAACTTTCACCATCCTGTTTTTCTCATTTTTCTACTTTCACATAAATCATCTTATTACCAAGGTTGGATTGCCCTTTAAGCTTCTGAACGATGCAAACCTAATTTCTTTTATCAATGTAATTTTTAATATCTTGTAATTTGTATTGTACGGGAATGCTTATCTCAATGGTACCCGGTCTCACTTCCCATCTCCCAGGTCTCACTAAATCCTAAATTTACATATAACAGTTCGTGAATTAGCAAACAGACATGCCCCGCTTCTGTTTTATTGCTATCTGGTGATATCACATAACACTCTGTATAGTAGATATCGGCAAGATCTGACAAGGATACTTTAATCTAATTATGAAGGCATTTCGATTGGTGACGACTTCATCGGAAGTCTACACTCTTGCTTTAGAAGAAGTGACGGTACATTTCTCCCCTTAAATTAATCTTTTTTCTCCTCTGCTCTCTTTTTTCCGTCTTAATTGTTCATTCTTCTTTTCTACATGGCGTTTTCCATTGACATTTCCAGATCTCTCCCTCTCTCTCTCTCTCTCTCTCTCTCTCTCTCTCTCTATCTATCTATCTATCTATCCCACTCTCTCGCTTTCGTATTCTCTATTAATCATGTGTGATGTAATTGCCTATATCACAATTTTTTTTCTTTTTTGTTGTTGTTGTTGGGAGGGGGGGGGGGGGAGGGGTGTGATGATACGACTCTCCTATGCATGATACTAAGTGAAATTCAAATTGAAAACTTTGAAAGCAATCTTGACTAATTTATAACACAAAAAGTAACAGTCATGCGTAACGTGACAATTATTTCCAAAATCCTTTTCGTTTTAAAACTGTTGCCCCATTTCATCCCATGTTTAAAAAAATCCTCAAAAGAATAATAAGTTTATTCTCATAATGCTTGTCTTATACAACACTAAGGTCAAATTTCTGACTAGATTCTTTAGAGTGACTTTCACAGATATCGTTTTCTTTCATACATTTTACTGCTTTCAGACGAGATTGTATAATGTTGTTGTTGTTGTTTGTTTGTTTACTCCGGCATTTTTATGTCGAATGTCAATACAATAGGCATTTACATTTATAGGCATACAAGAAAATACTCAATTAATTTCGGGAGCATGTGTGAGAATTCAGAACATATACACGAGTCAAATCATGCGGTTGTAATAGACATGATAGATGCAAGCCAGCACAAGTGCTCTTGGTATTTATTGTTGTAAATCACCGCGGGTTCGTCCGATTTTTCAACGTGGACGAGCCCCGCATCAGCCCATTCAGCGCGTCGTTCCCGAGGTCGTAATGGCGCTCCTCGTCCGAAGTGTTTAGGGCCCAAAAGTTGCGTTTTATGTTGACACATTATAATGGCAATTTCTGTCTTGATAATCAGTGGTATACCACCCCCTTCTCCTCCCCTGATGTAAACGGTTTACTACTCACTGACATTTACTACCCAGGCGAAAAGGACTCGGCATAAACAGACATTAAAGGCAAAAGCTAAAAAGGCCCAAATATATCACAAGTAAGTGGTGAGTTTATTCCTACGTTGTAGGCCTACCCGCTGATTTATTTATACGCCTACATAAAGCCATTGATCATTGTTGATCAAAAAGGTTTTACAATTCTGAAATGTGTAGCCATACACCAACGAGTTTTTTGATAAGTCATAACTCATTAGCGAGCGTATAACTTTGAATTTATCTACAATATTTGTTTTTTATATGGGAATGTTTGGAAATAAAGTATGGCCAGGGACATTTTCAGGTTTGAGACATAGCTGTGTACGTTAGACTTGAACATCGGTCTATATTTCAGGAGGATGGACGGCCGTATAGTACGCGCTTGTGCCAGCCATCTACTTCAAAGTTAACAAGCGAGAGTGAAAACTCCTTTAATATTTTCCGTATTTTTCTTTGGAAGAAACTTCTTGCGAAGGAAAGGCCTTCTTGCAAGCTTGCCACCTACTTGGGGTCTGGTTTATCATGCCGTAAAATTTGATGTTGATCGTAAAAACCGTTTTAGGAAAATCACTGGCTTCAGCTAGGGTCCTAAGGAGAAGGCTGAATGTGGCGCAGGGTTCAAAAAGTGAAGCAGCCAAAGTCAGAGAAAAATTGATTTATGCGAGTCATATGTTGCTCCGTTAATCAGATGGTAGTCGGGTTGGTGCGTGGTTCCTTTCTGCATCTCGATCTTCATGCATAATGTAAGCTCAAAGAATGCGATTGAGAAAATACCCTCAAATTAAATTATGGATAAGTCCCTGTGATATCAGTATAATCAATAGATTTGAATAGGCCTATAAGTTCTACAAAATATGCAATTAATATGCTAATCATTTAGATTTTTACCAATTTTTAAGTTAATATATATATATTAATTCGAATAATATCTGGACCACAGTGTTTCAGTGAAAATTTGGCCATCTATGGACACATGGGACTACGCAAAAATGTACTATAGTATCATAAATTTGTAAAAAGTTGTAAACTATTTCTAGTCATAATTGAAATAAATCATGGGAGCATTTCATAAGCAATCCTTTTTCTTATGGCATTGCTAATAAAAAGACACGATGAAGCTAAGTACCAGCTAGCATAGTCATGAAGAGTTTGTTCTTCACATTCATTGTTAATAATATACAGAACAATACGATTGAATGGAACATTCGGGTCCTTCAGCTAGGAATTAACCAGTCTATAAACAAACTGTCTAGAACCTGTTCTAAAAGTTTATGAAGGTGTTGAATCTTTTGATAATTGTTTACTGAGAAATGTTAGCACTGTCATATTATAATATTTTTCCTAATTGTTTATGTTTATCGCAAACATTGACAATCATTGCACACACAAATATATTGACATGTGGCACTACGAGATGTGGAGAAAACAAATATTGGTACAAGGCAAAATACAACTAGCTAATAGCTATATTAATTTTAACATGAGAGCATCTCAAGGCCAATCCTTTTCATGTCCCATCACTACCAAAATGTTCTTCTTGTTTTCGTATACCACTCAACCTTTGGTTTAAATTATGGTATAGTTTTGCACTGAAATTGATAGGTTTCCTGACTATAGTTTGGTTTTATCCTATCAAAAAGTGATTTACACTAATAAATCTGACAGCTCTTGAGGTTGTCGGCCATATTAGATATCAAATGGAATAGGATACCAGATCGTGCATTGGATTTCATGTTAAAACAACAACCTTTGCTGATTTAGTATCTTAGCTAAAACTTCGAAGAAAATAGTGATAGTGAATTCCATGTTTTCTTGAGTATCTTGGTTACTTGTTGCTCACCGTGCAACCAAATATTAAATTTCTTATCGTCTTTTAAAATGTAAAATTGATCATGTCGGCTGTACACATGGCAGAGTCAATACTATTGGATTATGCAGTATATATAGACAGGAACTCTGGGGAAAATTTAGTCTAAAATTACGGGATTAACACCCCAAATCACATAAAAGGTCAAAATAAAACTCTTCATTACAATGCCATATACTGTATTATACCATGTCCATAAAAAAATACAAGGTATTCTCAACAGCTCTATAACCATAGAAAGGTTATGATGGTATCCTTAAATGGGATAAACCATGTAAACGCCCTTTTATTTAATCAAAAAACGAACGGTTTAGTCCTGACGATAAGATAAGAACTGCATGTCGTTTCATTCTTTGAAGCATAAATATAATATAATGTAAAGAATCCAGTGGTAGCATTTTGTTAAGGGGGAGATCTGATGGTGTCATGATTTTAAAAACAAATAAACAAACAAATAACAATGAGATCTGGAAAACACTTTTTAACAGAAAATTATTATGTGGGTCCGATTTGTATGACCATTCTGATGTAAGCTTTGTTTTCTTATGTTTTCTTTACATGACTTCAAAATTATTGTAAGAAGAAAGTAAGGGGACTGGATTATAGAGAAGTCAATTTTACATTTGAAGATGCACGATTACATATTAAAATCAGAATCTGAAATCATATCTTATAATGTAAATGTATCACGATCTGCAATGCAACCACTGTGACTACCGATACGTGCGGAGATCTAGCTATGCTTGCAGTAGATGAGCTCATTTCCTAATCGCCATGCAGGCCGCGATAGCGAGTCGTCCACTGAACATGCCGTAATAGAAATAGATATCGTATTTCCATCCCGTTGTTTCAATCAATGTTATTAGCGAAATACCCAGTGTATCTGGATCCCCTTACAGATTAATCTAGACAATATGCATACCAGTTTGTCTGTTGTCACGAAGATCGGATAAATCAAATGTGCTTCGACAAAACAAAAGCTGAAATGACGAACACTCATCCTTATTTTTGTAATAAAAAAAAAATGTTACAGGCCTATGTCTTTGCGTAGAAAATGGCAGCTACTCGAAAATGTCAATTATCAGCCAAGACGTAGCTTTTTTCCAATGTGATTTTGTAAAAGGTTATGTTATACCCCCTCAACCCCCTACCCACGTGAAAGAAAGACACTATCTATACTTTTGAAGTTATAGGACTTTTTATGAAATTATAAGAGCTATGAAGGGAAAAATCTCTAATATACTTCGTGATCATGGCAAAGTTAAAATATTCTGATTGTCCCTGAGTTCTTATTTTTGTGAGAAATAATTGCCTATACATGCTGTAGGTAAATTACAGCATGAATAGCTGCAATTTCACAAAAATATACGAAATATTACAAAAATAAAGACGCAAAACTTGTATCATTAGATGTGTTACAAATAATTCCTTTGTTGGTCTATTCGATACTGATAATATTTTCATCTGTTGTCTAAGTTACTTTACTTGTAACTTTTTGAAAACAAGGATTTTGTTTGTTGTCTGTGTCACAAGTCAGGAAAATGGGTTGATCGTTCTTTCCACAATCCCATGAACATGTATAATTATGATATTGCTTTTTGTTCTTTCTATCTTTTGAAAAAAAAAAAACCTTTTTAACACCAGGCATCACGTAGTGGTTCAGTCTCATGAAGAATATATAAATGTGGCATAAAACATCATGATTATAATCGTGATGTTTGGATGTTTATGTTTATTTGGTTACGACATAGAGAAAATTATGAAGGAATGCTTATCCTTTATCTTCACATAAAGTAGACTGCCAGACGTTCACTAACCTAAATTTTGTTTTGTTTTGTTTTGTTTTTATGAAATCGAAGATGAAAACCTATGCGAAAACAAACGACTCGAACTTCTTTGGGAAAGGAAATGATTGTGAAGTAAAACTTCTCCTAAATGCACATGTTTTCATATAAATTTGATTAAAATTTTTGACCATTGGCAATACCGGAATAGAGAAATCTCGGAAGAAGTCGCGACCTGTCCCGCTCCGGAAGACACACACCGGATAAGACCGCATAAGTATTCCTCCGATGGCATTTTGATCCACCGTCCAGACTGTCACTGTTTTCAACATCATCATTACCCTCATTACGTAATGCTCCCTTTCACAAAGCCGCTTCGGTCGGGTCACTCTAACGGTATCAGATTCTTTTATGAAAACATCCAAATGATCCCCTTTAATTATAGGACATGTTGCTTGTCTCCACCGCTTTACATTTTTCCCCGACGTTCCAGTTTACAAACATACTGGAAAATAATCAAATAGGCCCAAGTCGAAATGAAACTATCACTCTCGTTTTGGGAGGTAAGTTCTCTTCTTCTTCTTTTTTTTTTCCAGTCTTTATCAAACTATTTTTGTTTTGTTTTGTTTTAGGTCCTGCCCCTGTGTTGCGTAATTAGTACAGTGGGTTCGGCTCAAACTCCACGCCAGCTCTAGTGCGCATGTGTAGGTATTTTGACGTACTGTATACGAAGTTGACAGTTCATTTCTCCTCGGTGTATTCCAAAAGTGCTACCGGATTTCTGTAGAAGTTGACAGCGGTGACCAGACTTCTTCACTATTTACCAATAATCGTGCTTAAATATTTCATCTTTTACAAAGAAATCTCACCGCCATTCAAATACATCACAAACAGTTAAACTTCTGAAGACGCAGGTTGGTAAGTTTTGGCACATGTTTTATGTTTTTATAGGTGTGCATTAACATTTTCTCGACGGCCTTTAAGCATTAAGGGGTCGCTCCTCCTTATGAACGGGTATACAGAGGAACATAAAATTACGAGGTAAGTTTTATAGCCGGACAGGAACTGGTCATATATTAACCATATCCAGTATATACATTTGTTATTTTTTAAATTGAAATGCCATTTCATTTCTCAAGCTAATGAAAGTGCTTTTCCTTCGCAGTTAGTTCTAAAGATAAGCTAGTAATACATTCAAGTAGCAATAAAAATAAATAATTAAACGAATAATGAAATAAATATTATCACTGTATCCGACTTCTTTTAATACTCGTTTTGGCATGTTTGGCGGAAGAAATATTAGCAATATTAATAATGTCGTTATTTAATATTTGGGCCTGTATGATTGTAAACTCTGGATTTTGTCCGTCTGTTACTGAGGTGATCATGGTGATACAGCTGGTGTTTTATTATTGTGGTTTTGTGATTTTCTTTAAGTTTAACTTATTTTAGTACGCTACATTAACAAACGATTGAGATATATAGCATGTATATATGAGCAACATAATGTCAAATTTTGCTCGACTAGTCTGGGAAGAGATAAAAATTACACAACATTGGCTTGAGACTATATAGTGCATGAGTAGTCGTGTAAACTATAAAGTTGATTGTGTGTGATATGCAGGTAAATTCACTTACTTGGAATCTTACGTTAGTCATCTCAAATTAAAATGGTTACTGCTAGTTTACCCTTGTTTATGTTTGTGATACCAATATTCGATTCGCGTGATTTTCAGATGTTCAAAATAATATTTTACGCTTTAGTTTGAGTGATCTCAGTGTTCGTGTTTACTACTTGATAATTGTTTGTTTTATGGAAATGTAGACATACAAATTTATCAATCTTAAACTTCATTGTATCCATTGGTTAAGAAGCATGTATTCGAACTGAAAACTTGTTAGTTTGTAAAATTCCGCAGTTCAAACGATGCAATAGAATAAACAGATAGTCCAGTAGGTATAGGCTCTGCTCAATTCGAGCGATTGCTCATCGTCTCTTTCGCCGGATCTTCCGCGGACACTCACTCGCCCAATAGGTCATCCCCATGAGCGTGGGGAGAAAGGGAGTTTTGAATGGGATGGCGTCTATTTTTCTATTCATTGTTATTTACTTAACCAAAACTTCTGTCTCGTATACTCTCTCAAGTTCAATCATTCTACAATTACATCATTTCTTATAGAGTTTGAATTTGAAAATGATTTAGGAAATAATGGACAATGAAAAGGCCTATGCTAAATGATAGTGCTAACAGGCTGAATAAATTAATGTCACCAATCCAAAGAATGAACAAATTTAAGTCTCATCGACTTCTCTTTATTCGCAGTATACCTAACGATTTAAAAAATATATAAAATCGAAAATAGAACGACATACACGATTAGTAGGTTTAACATGTTTAATCTTCATGTTCATCTGTTCATGATGTCTGATTTGACCAAATTTAAGACTTTTAACGAAGACCATAATTTTTGTCACTTTTTCTAAACTGTTCACAACAAAATTAACGAAATGTATAGGTTAGCTGCCGTAAAGAATACGACTATTTGTCGTGCACGGGAGACTATGCTCAGTTTCATCATATTCAATCTCAAATATTTAAAAAGAAAAAGAGAAAAGGACCGCGGTACTGTACTGTATAGCCTTTTATCAACTGCTAGATGAATTCATTCTGTGATATTTAGGTATTTTCAAATAATATATCTTTTGTTTGTGTTATAGTTTGATCATTAATTATGAAGAAAAGAAGATATCACCAAATATTCAATAATCAATATAGTTTATTTGTGGGCAGCTTAATCATGTTATCCCCATTGCCCCCCCCCCCTCCATAAATGAATACATAAATAAATAAATAAATAAATAAATAAATAAATAAATAAATAAATAAGTAAAATATTTGGGCTTATCATGAAGTGTATTTTCCTATAATATAGGGAATATGATCACGAATGACCCTTATTAGATTCCTTCGAACGGTATAGTCTGATGATGATAGATTAATACGCATTAATGGAAGTTACGACTTGTCGAGATCCGACTCAATTTCACTTTAATGACGTGGATTTTCCATGATGTCGGATTTTCGCATAGAGAATATCCAGATAATATAGGCTCACATTTTCTATGAAGGGATCAAGTAAATACGAAATGCACCATTGGTAAAGGAAAGGACGTGTGATACAGGCAACTTCCAGAAATCAGTTTACTTAAAGTCTCTTCATGACGATCCGACAGGAGTTACTATTACAGAAATTTAGGGGAAAAAAAGAATAAAGGGAAGTGAATATTAGGTAATTTATCATGATCAAAGGATCTAAATTTATTTCACCTCCAGTATGTTTAATACAACTCTTTAGGGGAAAATAACTCTATATCAAGCATCTATATCATTGTGAAAATCATATGCTATTTAATATCAGTGGTATCAAAGAAGGGTTCAGTGAGCCAAAGTTAGGGGGCGTAGGGTCTATGTAGGTTTTAATTTTCACAGTTTCAACTACATCACGTAAGCCTACATTAACCAAATTGACTATATACTTTGAACAGGTTTTGTCCATGTAAATAGGCCTCTAGGTATAAAGCGAGCTGCTATATTAATGAATGACAGAAGGACGTTTCGAAGATGAAGAGGACGTGTCATTTTCATAGCCACACGTCCATGCAGGTACATTTCCATACCAAATAAACCGGTACCTCACTTTCACTTATAAGGATTAAGGATAAATATTTTCTTTGAATATTGATTTTTTTGATAATCTTGGGACACTGGGTTTGCAAAATGTTATGACGAGCATTTAATTTTCCAACACACTCTGTCCGAATTAAAATTTCTGACCATTTTATAGCTATACAATTCCGTAAGCTATTCTCACTTAAGTTCGGGGCAAAGAGGAGACTCTGTAGAGTAATCTTGCATTGTGGCTGCTTATTTTTTTATTATTATTTTTTTTTTTTTTTTTAATCATCGTTATGAGGTATGGGGTTTTTTTTATGAATGATTTTTATTCGAATTTACGTCCTCAAATTATCGTTAGGAAATTCATCAACATGATTATCTGTCTGCTGTTTGGAAGAGACATTGTGAAATGATGAATTTTCAGAAAATAATATGGCTATAGGGTGGTAGGCCTTTCACTCAGGATATTGGAAGAAGAAAAGTTATGCTTCTAATGTCAAAAATTCTTCAACATGTTTAATACAACGCATTATGCAGTCAAGCCTACGTAGGCAGTGAGTTTCTTTCAAACATGTAAAGAAAAACATAACTCCTCTGTGTTGTGGTGGGGGCTTGCAGTTTCTCATGAACAGGCGTGACGGGATCAGGGAGAGTTAAATGGACAGTATTAAAGGAGAAAATATGATTTTAAAAAGTAGAATTCCATATTATTATACACAGAATAAGCAAGATACCCTGACAAAAAATAGAAAAAAGAAATGAGTGAAATAAAGTAACCTTACTCGGAAATGGATATGAAATTTAATAAATAATTGTGATGAACGGATTACGAAGATATAATTCTAAATTTAATGTTTAGGCTTATCTAGAATTATCTACTCATTATCAAAATGTCATCTTATTTCTTTCTTGAACTCGAGTTTTAGAAGAAAAAAGTAACCTAGATGTAACAAGTAACAACTCTTTTCTAAACATTCGAAGGAAACCTGTTTGCTCTCATACCTACTAGCACTGCATACACTGTAGTACTAATACACTGTCCTCCCTTTTAAATAATTTTGGGTAGAGATAACTAAATGACTGAAATTACATTAGAAAGGATAGGCAGAAGTGAGTACAGTCTAGAAAAAAAAAATGACCACTTCACTACAACTGAAGAAATAATATGTAGACCTACCCCTATTTCGCTCTGAAAAGTGTTATTACTTAACAGGCTATCTTCTCATTCATGAATAATTAGAAGATCGCGTACAAATTTGCAATGTGATTTCTCTAAACATTATAGGCTTTAAATCAAAACGAGATTTGGCAGAAATGTAGAAATCCAGCATGATTCGTGCCACCCAAAGATCATTAAGAAAAGTGCATTTACAGCTCATTTACGACCATGGTGACGTTAGCAGATGATATGGATCATAAAACTTGGAAGAATAAATCACCAGGCAAAAGATCATTAAAATGTAATCACGTAAATGTACTGATGCGTCTTTTCCATATCAGTATTAATGCACAAACTTAGTTTACTAATTAATAAGTAGCTTTGTTATCAAATCAGCTTTACCATGATTATTGTCTACCCTCTCTTGTATTTAACATCAATGATGTTATGTAACTTACATCTATAATTATAGTTTCGTATAGCCTGCTATAATATTTATGCAATGTACTTAACATAACATTAGGAGAACATCAAGTATTTCATGCACCTGTTTTTTATGTTTCCACGTGAGATTGGGCATGTTTTAGTTGAACTGACAAGTACGCCTGTAAACATCAGGCAAGGGCACTTTGTCTGACGTCAACCTTGACATTCGCTTTTAGTTGTTTGTTTGTTTATTTTCTTGTTAGTTTGTTTGTTTGTTTGTTTTTTCCTTATAAAAGGTTGGTGATATCACTCCCTCCCCTCCCCCCCCCCCAAAAAAAAGAATAAAATATTAAGAAGCCAGAACTTATTTTCATCAGTGGAAAACATGCTCGATTCCAACTTTAAATATGAAAACATAAAACCCGATAGTTGTTCTGTCAGGGTTTTGAACTGAATGCTGTATTAAACTAGGTTTTGTGTTTCCCTGATTTGAATTTGTGTATACTGTTAGGCTTTGGAAGCACCAAAATGATGAACAATTGACTCAAATCTGCTGCACACATACATGTTTATACGGGAATACACACACAAGTGGCAGGAAAGTTTGATCCAAGCATTTCACATATTTCTTGTCATATATAGGCCTACAGTATATCAGGGCAGTTGGAGAGTTATCCCTTTCAGACTGACATAAAACCGTTACCAGAACTCAACTTTCTCTTATTTCAAGAAACTAACAAATCCTTATAGAGGAGTCAATAATATCAAATGTCCATCCATGAGTTAAATTAATATCGCAAAGCACTAATGATAACATTTTGTTGTAGTCAGTGTTTAACATATTGCAATATTATTACAACAAAAATGGAAATTATGGTTACAATAATTTTCGATATGAAATTAAAAAAGCAAATGTAAAACATCTGATTTCCATGGAATCTAAAACAAGGAGCTTTGTCCATCCTAAAATGGCAACTTCACGAATTTTGTGATTGACGATTACAATTATTTACCATTTTCATTTTTTTTTTGTAAAGATATTCACTACTTTTGTTTATGTTTCTACATGTATTTTATTTCAAACCCGCATCTATTTTCTTCATATCACACCAAATATATAAGCTTAACATGAATGTCATAGTGTGGGCAATCAATTTATTCTGAATTATTTGTCATACCACTAAATTTTCTCGAACCATCAGTCTTCTAGATAATCAGACATACTTTTTTCATGGTTTTGGTTTTTGTGTCATTTTTGAACTACATCTAGCAAAAAAGAAGGTTAATTAGTAACAACCATCAGGGAAAAGTTGCAGTTTTTAACGTTTTATCGCATGTTTCTTCTAAATGTCAAAAATAGACAAACACCACTTGCTCAACATATATCTTTAATTAGAAGATAAGAGTACGTTTGGACTTCCAATGACTATTTTAATATAATACAAAGATTAGTAGGGTACTGGGAGAGAGTTGGAAGAGATATGGGATGGGTGAGGTGGGATGGGGGAGAAAGGGGGAATGGAGAGAGAGGGTAGGGACAATACAATTCAATTCAATTCAATTCAATTCAATCTTTATTGTCCATAATTCATACATGGAAATTTGTTTTGTTTCCATGCATATTACAAATATAAATTCGAAAACAGATACAGATAATGGATTTAACAACAACAAAGAAATCGATGATCTTAATTACCTGTTTGCATATTACAAATATAAATTCGAAAACAGATACAGATAATGGATTTAACAACAACAAAGAAATCAATGATCTTAATTACCTGTTTGTGTACTACGTTGATAATGAACAGGAAGGGCTTTTTCCACTAAGAAATATTCGAAGGAATTGATTTTTTTGTTTTTTTTTTATATTTTTGCCTCATGCACACAATTTTAAAGAATTTGTTGGGATAATTTCAATGGAGAGAAAGAGAGAAAGAGAGATAATTTAAATATTCAGTACACTCATGACCTACATCCTACTTTGCAAATGCCCACTCACAAGCAAATTCAGGACCCAGTTGCACTGAATTAAACATTCAGGTAGACGCTGATTACAATTACTATTGGCCAATCAGGACCGACTTATTTGATGCTGATGGGCCGCTGTTATGATTACTGGGATTGGATTTGGTGTAAGGTGTGGTTGATCACATGATTCTGCAGCTGGGTTCATGATTCGAATGTTTAGTTCTAAGATATTCGAAATGCAAGGAGCTTGTTGGAGAAAGTCCAGTTATTATTTTTTTTAACTTATCGTTTTATAGTGTCCGTGATATTGTCGAATTCACAGAAAGAATGATATAAAATAATGATAATAATCTGGATTTATATAGCGCCTAATCTACGGAAGATCAGATATCATCTGTGCCATTTGATGATTAGGCCAGTAACCATGGTAACGTTCATTATGAAACGAGGAATGATGATACATCATGAGAAAGGTCTTTAAATATTGATATTTGATAGTAATTATTGGTTCAAATTTCGAAAGGCTCTAACTCATCACCCCCAGTTTAAACTGAGCTGCCATCAAAGTGCTTAAAATATGGGAGAAGGGCAAAAACATGTTGATGTGATCTAGTAAGAGGGCATACGTACCATAATTTTGTTGAACAAGTTAATCAGGATCACAGACATCGAAAAGCTAAATTCCTTCTAATGTCCTAATGGTTTCTTCCCCCTCCCCCCCCCCCCCCTCAGTCAACACAGTTGTTTCTTTAATCGCAAAATTTCTTGTACAAAATAATTGTGCTTCATGAAAAGAAAGGGACTGAAGACATCCCTATTTAAGGCATATTGCCAACAAAAAACAAAAGTAATTGAAAAGAAAAACATGAAAAAAAAGCTGTATGCTGGATTGGTGAGGACATATATTAGGCAAAAAGAAATACATGTACTTGCTATCGTGAAGACGAACAATTCTTGCCAATTCTTTTAAACATAATGCTCACGTTGGGGATGGAGGTGTGCCTATGCTCACAACGGAAGTACATTCATGTGGTAAAATGTATTTTTAAAGTATGAATGAATGAAAGAACTTTATTACCAAAAACTGATCACAATATATTACAAATTTGAAAAACAAATCTTTGGTAATAGGACACCACTAGATAGCATTACTACTAGTAGGGTGTGGCGCCCTTGAGACAAATACGAATGATACATTTACATTATAAACGGATTACATTCCTTGTAAAAAGTTTCTGTGAAATGTTAAAATAGAGTAGCTAAGACATGTAAGATGGTATTTACAATGGGGGTTGACCATACTCTTGTAATGAATGATATTTTGTAGCTGTACAGAATGAACGTAAAAAGCATTTTCTTCTGATATCTTTCGGCAGGCTATTCCAAAAAGTATTTTTATTCAGACTTCATTGACGCCAAAAGGAGAAAAGTAGCTCCGGCATTGCGGGGGGGGGGGGGGGGGGGGTGAGCTCTTTTCATTGTTTGAGTGGCACTTCGGGAATATCTAACTCATATGCCCCTGCCCCTCTCCAAAATTACACAGGCCATGATCATCGGCTTTTCATAATTCATAAAATGGTTTTCATGAATCTATAGGCATGTACGAGGCCTGTGCCTTCGTTACCGGTATGGCTATAGGGACTAACGCGCCTGAATTTGTCATTATTTCTTTATTTTCCCATTTATTGTAGACCTACATTTGCCTTTGATTGTAATTTCCCCCACCCCTTCTCCATCTTTGATATGCCTATTTGGGACCTAAACATTTGGAAAAACACTGGTGATTTTTTTTAAAGTCATTAATGATAATTATGAGCATGTTTATACATCATATGATAATTTAAAGAAAAATACACATTGCTAAGTATCAGTTTTTATCGAAATTGATGTAATGGATTAAGAATTATGAGAGGGTGCTTATTTCTCTATTTGACTGTTAATGACAACATTTTCTTTCAATACACTTCTATTGGAATACAACATGTGCAACCTGACAGATCTTGTATTTCGTCACAAACAACAAAGGTTGTCATTTGAAGACGCGGGGGACTATGATTAACCGCGTATATGTCATTACCTTTTCATGTGGCCATTATGTTGTTTGTTTGTGTTTGGGTTTTTTTAGTAAAAATCGCTGTGATATTGTCTTCCTGCATAGTTGTATTTCTTGCCTTTTCACAAATAATGACAATGCCGTGTGAAAGCTATATTTTTCATATAATGCTTATTGTATTTCCAATTTCATTCGTAGAATACATTTTGATTTTATTTTTTTTTTCACATTTTGGAGCTTTGTATTGCATATTTTAATTTAATCATTGTCAAACTATTGGCAACTTTGGATGGCCTATATACGAAACAATTGGAATGTAAATTATGCTAATTATGTTTTAAAATGTGGTCGTATTCAAACTCTTTACGACCTGCAATAACCTTGTCTGTTCTAATTTCGCTCGACCCCATGCTCTCCGCGGATCTGATTATTACCAATTGTGTCTTTGTTGAGAGGAATAGAGAGGGGAAAGGCTTGATGAGGACGGGTTATTGGCCTAGATGGGTCACGTGACAACTTCAAGGTTCTCTCTTCCTTATGTTTTATGCCCGCAGGTCGTGGGGGTTTATCACCGTCTCCACTGGACTAGCCCGTAATATCGACGACATAAAAATACGAGCGATATTAAAATGACGACATCAGCCTTCTGTGTGAATTCGTTGATAAATGGAGGAGATAACGTGACAGCGGCTGCCTTAAAAGGCGCCGTACAATCAGATTTACATTCATCTATCATACACGGATCGTCGAAATGCTCGTTGACGCCGAAGTTCGCCGATACGTCGATCCAGGCGGCGGCGGCGGCGTCGGTGGTTACGGCGACCACGGGTAATGGATTGGCAACGGCGCCTCAGGTATCTACGACGGCAAATATGTATCATCTACAAGCAGACCAAAATACCAGCTATGCATCTCCTTGGTTCTATCCTGCCGATCATCATACCTACTCCACCATGCCAGTGCCCATGTCCGCCGTCGCCGACGACTTCGACAACTCGGCGTACTCGTATGCCATGGGCCCGCCGAAGAACTTCGAAACGGGACTGATGGCGGCGTCGGGTGGTGGATTTTACTCCATCGGTCGACATCAAGCCTACGATCGATATCCTAACCATGCCAACTCCATGTACCACCACCCTGCCGCGGTGTCACACACAGGACCCATACCTGTAAGCCTCACCGCCGCCGGGACTCTGGCGACGAAGTACATCACCAGTGACGGTGGAGGTGGCAATACAAGCCCTCAGGCTACAACGCACACCTTGCTGGACGAGAAGCACAAATACATAGGCAGTGGCGGATACGATTCGTACAGCTGCCCGAAAGATACTCTAGCGAACGCCAAAACGACCGGGCAGAGACCGGTGGAGATCAGTCCAACGTACCCGTCCACGGGCTCGGCTGGTGGTTCACCTATAACAGTCATCCATAGCAAAGACTCGCCAGGTTCAGATACGAAGGAGAACGACGTCATCGATGACTGCGATGGTAAGATATATTTCTTTTTTTATCATTATTGTTATTTAATGGCAGAAAAGTTAATAAAGATGTATCTTTTGTCTCAATGATTTTCATTTTAATGACAGGAACCTGTCAATTTGATTTCATCATAATCAGTACACGTCAAGGGAACATGATATCTACGCAGAGAGCTCAAAGAGTACTGAATTTGTCTAATTAATAAAAATCAAAACTGAAAAGATACCTTGAAATAATAGGAATATGTCTTATTATTAATATATTGGTGAATCGTTAATGACATAATTAGAAACTATCAACATGCAAAATGTGTATCACATGTTATTTATACATTAATGTCAATTTTCTTAGAATACGCTTCGATTTTGCGAGCTTTGAAAGAACAAGAAGAATACTGTATGAAAAGGGAGAGATGTATCGAGATATAGAGTGAATGAGAGAGAGAGAGGGGGGGGGGGGGGGAGGGGGAGAGAACAAAAAAAATATTTAATGTGTGATCATAACTTTCTAGGTGTATATGGGGATGTCTAAAAACAATGCAAACCTCAGAAAATGTTGCTGGATGAATTAAATCTTACAATGAGTCCACTTAAACCTCTGTCATGCATTATACAATAATACTTCTAGCAAATATTTCAATATGACTTTTGAATTAATAGCAAGATTATGAAAATGTCCGAAAAGAAGCCGAATACTGTTCATAAAATATTATCCGCGATTATTTAAAAGACCAAACTACCCCCCCCCCCCGTAGAAAGTTGGCTTAGAGTGAAAAAAAAGAAAGAAAAGAGAAACGAGTTAGTGAAACTTTCCAGAACAGCATACTGTAAAAAGAATTAGAAATAAACAAATAAGTTCTCTCGCTGTATAGACACAACATGACATGCCCATAATTCCAAATTGAGATTCCCCAAATTTCAGTGATCTCAACTTTCAAGAGTACATAATTCCTTATTCCTTGACAGATTTTGCTCAAAGTTTCACCAATTTGTTTCTCTACTTTGGGGGGTTTTGTTTCTACTCAGGCCAGCTCTACATAAAGGGTCAAGTCCTATTTTATAATCTGATATTATCTCAGAGGAGAAGATACAAATAATACTATTTTCATAGGAAATAATTCACTAAAAGCCTACATAAATTATAAGTGTGTGTCCCGCAACTTTCTGACTGTTTACTGTCTATCCAACAATTAACTTATCATTGCTTATAATCTTTATGACTGTCTTTATAACGAGTCAAAAAGAAATACTTATATGATGAGAAAACTTGGCTGTTTTGTACTATGATTATTTATGGATAATTAACGTAGTCACAATCTTCCAATATGACTAGATGAATGATTAAATACTGGGAATGAATGCATTTTTTTTTAATGATTAAAAAAAAATCATTATTATCCAGCACAGTATCAAGTTTTGAAATTAGTAGATGTGAATCCAGCTGATAGTTCTAACTTTCAGAATATAAAATACTAGGAATAGTGGGTCTCTCGGGTATTTCTTAAATTCTTATTCATGTTATTCACGGATTTTTAATAGTGTTATCTTAATATTTTCATAATATTAAAAGCAGCATTACGAAATGTTTCGAATAAAATGATCATCGACTTTAGGTGAATATCATACCATCTATCGCAGGAAGTCCAATCGTTATCAAAGAAAACTTTGAAATGAAATGAAATGAAAACTGTAACATTTTATGGAATACGGAAAGGGAACCTGCTATTTACAAGATTGTACTATAAATATATTTGTGTACGTAGAATGAAAGGAGAACGTGAGAGTAGAAGCGAGGGCCCAGAGACCAATTTGGACCAGTTTAATAGGACCGTTATTTCACTCTGACCTACAGCTTTCATCAAAACATTGAGCCACAAAGCCTAGATAATGGCCTAAACGAAGGCTCTTCAACCCATTATTCGGGTACAAAACATGGGAGAATAGTACACCAGCTCATCTTTTGATAGATCACATAAGCACTGCATTCATCCCAAATGGGATGATTGCTTTTAGTCCCAGACTCCGCTTGAGAGTCCTTTTTTAGAGTTGGGAAGAGCCTCTGGGAACTGGTTTTGTTTTTCGACTGAGAGGCGACGTCGAGAAAGTTAGCTCGACTTGGTCTAGTGGGTTCTTTGTTGACTAGGAATAAGATGAGGTAATACACGTGGCCGAAAGTGATTTATGAGTCTCGTATGAAGTGTATGCGACTCATTATGGGTTGTAATCATCTTTGTTTGCTCGCTCTTTGCAAAGACAATGTTCTTTGAAATATTTAGTAGGTTCGCACTGTCCAATTCATAGCATATAAGAGGAAGGGGAGACAGAGAGAGAGAGAAGGGGAGGCATGTTGGAGGTTGAGATAAAGAAAGGAAGAGTGTGTGTGAATGAAAGAGAGAGAAAGACTAAAAGGAAAGGGGAGGGGTAAAACTGTGTCTTAGATTAATGTTTTTTGGTGTTTGGGCGGTGTTTTTTTTTTTCCAGAAGTGATAAATAGTATAGTCTATTAGTCTTATGTTGCAGGAGATTGGGGTTACAAATAAAGGATACACTGCGTGTGTCGCTTTGGGAAAAAATACGACCACCAGAGATGGAGCACAACCATTCTGAAGTGTCATCCGCTCTTTAATCATTTACGTGTTCTCTGAGACTGTATTAGAAAAGCGCGCGCAAACTCATCGCGAAAATGTCTGCGCGTGTGCCAGCGAAGTGTCGTCTGCGGGGGGTACATGAACACTCATGAATGTATACATGTCATAATCGTCAGCTGGATCAACGTAGATTGAAAAATGATTAACGGGTGGGTAGTTATTTCACTAAATCACGCTTTTTTTTTTATTACACCCTCAAAAATCTAGATTTGGGAAGTGCGATTCTTGCGGGTTTGTGTCCTCGAAGGGTGTAAAGTATGTTCGGTTCCGATGTTGGGCTTTCAAACATTGTTATGACAAATTGATACCCACGTGGCGCGTGCATGCATTTGAAGAATAAATGCTTAATCTGAAGTGTACTAATGCTTTCCCCTCCCTTCCCATCAAACCTCAAATAGGATTGTCGCATTCAGCGGAGGGGGGCCGAGTGCCTTTGAGCCGTACCCTTGGTAACCTCACCCCAATCCCCCGCCTTTCAATTTATCAAATTTCTTTGATTTGAAGTTGATAAAATAGCAAAATACTCATAATTGTTAACGGCTTCTTGTATGTGTAAAATGTATGAAAGTCATTACTACATTTGATTATTTTTGTCAAATCCTTTTCAAAATTTAGCTCAGAATATCTCAGGATTATGGCTTTTATAGTTTTCTAGGTTTTCTGGTCAGGCTTGTGAAACGTGCTGTCACTGCATGCACATTTTAAAAGATATCGCCCTCACCCAATTAAATTCCGTGGCATTGTCAGTACTGAGGAGCCAGAAGCATCACGGCTTCAGGTGCATGAGCGTTATACAATAATACTTTTCTATTATTATTATTATTATTATTATTATTATTATTATTATTATTATTATTATTATTATTATTATTATTATTATTATTATTATTATTATTATTATTATTATTATTATTATTATCATTATTATTATTATTATTATTATTATTATTATTATTATTATTATTATTATTATTATTATTATTATTATTATCATTATTATTATTATTATTATTATTATTATTGTTTATTATTATTATTATTATTATTATTATTATTGTTGTTATTGTTATTGTTATCGTTATTGTTGTTGTTGTTATCATTAGGTCTATTATTAGTAAGCAATTGTATCCATTGAACTAGACGTGAGCTATGCGATGAAGGTGTGTCACAAAGGGACATGTTGACTTTTATTTGAGTTTTCAAAATTGAGGGAAAACTATTGCATGCAGCTCGTCGAAATGCATGTTAAAATGCAAGTCAGAATGAAAACACAAAGGTCAACGCCTGATAGTTAGTTTCGGGGTGGTAGACAGACTGGCCCAGCCCCTTTTCCTCAAATTACATTTCAGAGAAATGACGAGATCCCCTTTTAATTGATGGAAACTTCTGATTCCAATCTGACTCATTAAGGGCTACCCTTTAGTCCTCCCAGACCAGTGCTTGGATAATTAGGAAGTCCGTCCCAGATTCTGTAATTGTACAAGGTGAAGTTCGATCACCCCCAAACAAACATCTTAATTAGCGTAATCAACCTCCTCAGACGCAATCGGCGAGGATTGTTTAACTGGAGTTGTTCCGTTTCCTCCTTGCCGCCATGCCGGGCTGTAGGTCAACCAAGTACTCATCCATTAAAAAAAAAAATTAATCTTGAAATAGCGAAGAAACCTGATGAAGGTATACCTGGGAACACACGGAGCTTCTTTTCCCACAAGGTAATGAATATAATGACTAATGTACTATGTCCGTTTCACAAGGGGCGTCACTTACTGACGTATGACTACCTTGACACGCAACATGAGAATGACATCAATACGCCAAGTGAGTGCAAAATGAACAGTGCAGACATTGCCTTGAATTTCTGGGCTCATTGCATTCATAGACTCGATTAGAGCTGTTAATAACGCAGTTTTGCGACATTTCGACTGCGTTATTACCAGCTCTAATTGTATTCACAGACTCCATTAGCGCTGGAAATAACGCGGGAGAAATGACGTAGAACTGCGTCAGCGATTGTTGACGTCTTTGACGCGGTAAGCGAGAGTGGTATTGATCAGTAATTAATTGCAAATTAAAGTAACAATGCAAGCAATGCCTTGAATTACTGGCGCATCCACCAGTTGCATTCATAGGCTCGATATTAGCGTAGGTATAATGATGCCGCATTTAAATGACACCTCGGAAGGAAAGGGCATAAACGAGAACGACTTCGCGCCATGGCGTTATTAGATATTTAAAAATGTAGAATAAGCCCAAGAAATCTGTCATCTGTATTCTATATCACCAGAATATACGTTTCATCTTCTGTGAATAGTTCAAGTGGAGAAAAAACTGTTTGTACTTCAGTGGCTACCTTTGAATACATTACCAAAACTCGTGATATCTCTGTAACAGTTTATTCGGTATTTTCTTGTGCACTATACTTTCACTGTTTGATTCTATTTTGGCGATGAAGATTTCATTTATCATCGAACAGACAAGCCAGCTAGGGTGAATGAAGCCGAAGAACGCAAGGGTGACGAATAGGTTTTCGTCATGCTAACAAGAAAGATTACCCAATTTTTTTTTTTTTCCTTCTTGAATTGTTACCAGTGTATGGGATGGGTGGAAGTTGAGACACAAATTACGCTTCTTCGTTCTCATCATTCAAACACTTCAAAACAGCTGAGATAAAGAAACAGGGCAAGATCGTGGCCCTGGAAGTATTCTAAAGGACCCATTAGGATGTGGGGCTGTCACAACAAATGGGGGTTTAAGGTCGGGAGAGGGGCGCTGTCTCATTAATAACCCTCAGCGCTGGTACTTTAGGGGGTGAGAAATCCGTCACGATAGCCATTCATCTCCGTCGAGATTGACTTCCATTGGCACTGACTTGGCTGGAATTATCTGCAAATATAGAATTCATATTGGCCTTTAACTGGTAGTGAACATCAGGGATGTAGGGCTAAAGTGTGAATTGGGTCCGCGAACTGGAATTCAGGTCTGGGTCGGATGTGCCTTTGACCAGCTTGACCGCGGTCGTTGACCTTCTCATTCTTTCATGTGAGGCAGCTATTGTGCATGTAAAACAATTAATAAATTATATCTCTGGTGGTCATGGAATCTAAGAAAACCTAATCTCTGGGACAATTATTATTTGTTTAAACTTTTATGTGAAAGGGAAGTGTACCGGAGGGATTGTTATTAATAATTGGTATTTCTAACATGGATAGTGATAGTGTAATGTTTTAGCCATCTTTTGCTAATTTCGCTACCTTCCATTCCATTTAAAATTACTATAAAAAAGACAGATATTTGGATAATTAAGTGACAAGAGGGAAATATTTTTTAATGTTTCTTATCAGAAGGAACTAATTCAGAGAACCAACTTTCCGTGAGAATACATTAAAGATTTATTTCAATTTTTAAAGACATTATAATTCAAGGTAGTCTTGATTCCTCGCAGAGAAATCACATTACGATACAAAAAAGTGGATTCATTCTGAACAATATATCATAGCAAATACGGGCTGTTCAGAGGTTGTGAATACTGTCTTGTTGGAAACCACCTACACTGAAAAAGCACAAAACGGATATGTATGTGGGGAACTCGTAAATTATATTGTATCCAGACAGAAATCTTTTTCCCCCCTTCTAATTATCATTGTTATTATTATTATTGACATTCTTCATATTGTTCTTCTCTTTTCAATGACGTCATACCCCTGCAGATTCAAACCGGTGTCCATATAAAGATATGCAACTACTTATAACTATACCCAGATACCTGTACGTATTAAACGTCCACGAAAAATGCACCTAATTGTATCATGCCCCACCAAAACAGTCTGATAGTGACTTTCTTCTTCTTCTTCTTCTTCTTCTTCTTCTTCTTCTTCTTCTTCTTCTTCTTCTTCTTCTTCTTCTTCTTCTTCTTCTTCTTCTTCTTCTTCTTCTTCTTCTTCTTCTTCTTCTTCTTCTTCTTCTTCTTCTTCTTCTTCTTCTTCTTCTTCTTCTTCTTCTTCTTCTTCTTCTTCTTCTTCTTCATATTATTATTTAATAGTGTTGTTATTACAGCTCAGCTATTATATTTGAAATTATTTGGCAGAACTTGGGTCTAATATATCTAATGTATTTATTTACTGGTGTTAACTTCATCATAGCCTTTAGTAGGTCCATGATTTCATTAATATCTATGAGAAATTTTATTTGTTCTCGTGAAAAGAATTTTTTTTTTAATTGGGCCAATTTAGTGTTTGATGGAACTGCATATAATATAGAAAGGAAAGATTGTTTTGTTTTTACAAAAAAATGGGTTGTTTAGACGACTAAAAATGAAGCGGGGAAAAAATGCTCATGTATTTTATTAATTCATATATATCACATTTAAAAATATATATTTGCAGAAAGGCATATCATCAATTTCTGTTTTAGGTGATTCACCCAGTTCCACTCTCTGTGCCCATTTTATGTCTGCCAAGGAGTCGAATTTGTGAAAAATACATTAGTATTGCGAGTTTATGCAACTCAGGGATTAAACCTGTCATTTGGGGTAATTATAGGTAATTATATTAACATTAGTTTCTCTATCTCACCACTGATCCCATCCAATGGAGATAGACCTAGATTTGCTTCCTATTTTGTTCTCTAAACTCGTTCAGCATTTTAAAGGTAGTGTACTTCCAAGGCGTACGGACACATTTTGCGAGGGGCTGAATCCTCTTGCTCGAATATCAACCATCCTGTTTCTAAATCTTTGATCATTTAGTATGTAGCGAGCGAGCGACAAGAAGAAGAAGAAGAAGAAAAAAACATTATTTCGTCATCAAAATACACTAGAGATTAGATATAACAACTATATATTCGTGCACTGGCCTGCCAAATATAAGGCCATCCCGTTTATAATTTTTGCGAGCGAGCGAGCAAAAGGCCATTTTTAATAGAGTGAAAATGTTATTTGGTCATAAAAATACAACAGATAAGCTATCCGAATTATATACATGATATATTATTCAGGCTCCTCTGTGCAGAGTATTAGTAATCGGACATCCTGTTGCCCGAAAACAAGCTCAATTCTAAATTTTGCGAGCGATATTATGCGAAATCTGCAAATAAGCTTAACATTGTCAAATTGATTGGCATGAATCAGCAATATTTCATTTTATAAATTGCGTGTACAAAAATGTAACATTCATAATGTCATTGGTTCCGCCACTTCCGTAATTTCTTATGCGAAAAAAAACCAACCTTCTTTTGAGGGCCGGGACCTTTCATGCGTATGAGGTGCCATGTGAGTGATTCCATAATAGATCCATGATTGTAACGATATGAAATCATTTTTTGATAACTGTGGATGAAGTTAAACCCAAGGACCGTCATGGGCGTAGTAGGCCGGAGGCCCCCCCCCCCCCCCCGAGATTTTGGAAATTTAGAAACAGTTTTCTAACAACCGCCACCTCATATTTGGGCAATGAGGCGGTTTATTTGTAGTCTTCAGGCCTATATCTTTCTAGAAGGACTATGTTTCGATGACATTTTTCTTACCGCAATAAATAACAATTTTTTGTTCTCGCTTGCAAAACGTATAAATTAGAAAATTGATATGAGATCAAGAGCGACGCCCCCCCCCCCCGGCGAAATTGTGCCCACGCGCTGTCTACCGCTGTATTTATACATTCAAAATGGACTGTATGTACATCGCTCTTTAATCAGTCATTATTTCTTCGTTCTTGATTGTATAGATCTTCAAAGTGAAAGTTAGTGAAGACAGGGCTTTGATTCCCTTATGGGATTATGTACCGGAATGTTCGTTTCCAAAGAGTTGCCGGTTTAGATTAAACACTGATTTCCCCGATGAGTTTTGTAATCTAAATATTCACAGAGCATGCTGAGTAGTAGCAAAATACACAAGAACGCTGTGTCCTTAAAAAAAAAGGGGGGGGGGACAATGAAAAATAAGAAAATGACTGTTACAGGGGGGAAAAAAACTGTCTAAACGAAGTTTTACAAAACATCGAACATTAGTAAATTAATGTTTGAGCTGTCAGGACAAACTTATTCACTCCGTAATTTAGGATGGATAACAATGCATTACTCAATGACACTATTGTCTCGAACCTAGGACCTCCAGGTTTTAATTTAGCTTCTCTAACCATCGCCACAGAGCAAAAGAAAGATAAACTCTGTCTCATTTTTCATTTTCATAAGAAAGTGGTTGTTTACTACTAAATATGAGTTAGGATTTTTGTATACTCCTTTTCATCCGATAATATTATTAGTCTTGACCTAGTGGTAATGATGGGGAATTTTTCGTTACTTTTTTAACAGAATCAAACTAAATTTACATAAATACTATAAACTCTGAGTTTGTTAAGAATATCAGCAAATTTTGTTGTGGAAAAAGATCAGTAAACATGTTTTATCTTTTTTTCCTACTCGGCTATAGTATTGGATTAATAACTGGGTATGACAAAATGGACACCCTGGTTTCTTAAGACATCAATGCGATACTTTGTAACATAACTCCAGACCGTCTTTAAATCTTTTGAGGCGCAATTAAAAAGAAAACAAAAAATCTTTATTTTCAATGATGATCCAATATTTGCGCAACCCACATTTGTTCTGGCTGTTTTTTGTGAAATATATAGGCATAGGTTGCAATTAGGTTTAGAGTTGAATTTAGAGTTGAATTTAGAGTTGAATTTAGAGTTGAATTTAGGAGTTCGGTTAGTGTTAGAAACGGACCCCGGAACAATATTATTTGTCGTCGGAACATGTGCCATACAATCATTTTTAAACAATTACTTCAGTGAAACAGAAATATCGTAGAAAATAAAAATATAAAACATAGGCCTAAATGCAAATGTTAAACTTACAGATAAAGTGAGAGAAAGTAACTTATGGTATTTAACAAGTGAAATAATCTATAAGCTTTCTCTTTTTTTTAATTCCTATGTTGTAGGATATCATAGAATCAATGCCACATGAAAAGGAATGGTCTTGCGACCCCCCCCCCCCCTTCAAATATTCAGCATTTTAAACCTGGTAAAGTTTGATGCCACATGCCTACCCATTTCTGTCTGCAATGCTTTTACCTGTTTGTAATTTTACAAATATTGAGTCAATGAATAAGGATATTAAGATGAACAAAAGAATCAACCAATGTTTAATTACGTAGCTGTCTAATGGAATAAAATCAACTTGAGTATCTTGTAATAATTACCAACAAAAAAACCCCACAATTTTACTATAATAAACATACATGTTGGTATTATCCAACCAGTAAAAAAAAGATGCACGTTCAGGTATTGCTGCCTAGTTTGTTGTAAAATATTTACATGTATCACAGTGTTACAACAATAATCGCTTTTGCCTACAGCCCAGGGGCGTGTCAGTAGTACACCGGCTTCAGTTGTAATAAGGAGTTCCTGAGAATTAGCAGGATTACATGCAAAATAGGCGGCTCTCTGCGAGATGGTGTCGCCAAGCAGCGGGGCGCCTGACCGTAGGGTCTGTCTGCTGTGTCGCCTCGGAATACTTAGTAGTACACGTGCCCCACAAGGTTGTAGAAAAGTACTTGCTATTCTTTTTTTTGTCGGGTTGAATTTCTGGTATAAATCCGTGGCGATGACAAGTACGCTAGTAGAGAAGAAGAAGAAGAAGAAGAAGAAGAAGAAGAAGAAGAAGAAGAAGAAGAAGAAGAAGAAGAAGAAGAAGAAGAAGAAGAAGAAGAAGAAGAAGAAGAAGAAGAAGAAGAAGAAGAAGAAGAAGAAGAAGAAGAAGAAGAAGAAGAAGAAGAAGAAGAGAAGAAGAAGAAGAAGAAGAAGAAGAAGAAGAAGAAGAAGAAGAAGAAGAAGAAGAAGAAGAAGAAGAAGAAGAAGAAGAAGAAGAAGAAGAAGAAGAAGAAGAAGAAGAAGAAGAAGAAGAAAAGGCAGTAGAAGAAGTGTGATTTTTTCTTCAAAATTGATACAGGCCTAGCGTTACATTGCATGTATTTAGGGACGTCTCTAAAGAAAAAATCAAGAAAAAAAAAACCCAAGCGACTCCACCCTTATTGCATGATCAGTTTGCCTGTGCACTACTCAAGAACTGCATCAAAAACGTTGTTTATATTAGACTTAGCAAGGACTTTGTAAAGACTTTTTTTTAAGGAATAACATTTTGTTTTAACCTGAAACAGAAAAAAAAGGCCTGTAGAAATAAATCCGTCAGAGTCTTCGGTGACCTTGAACTTGCATATTTTTTCCTCCACTTTCAAGGAAACAACATGAAAAAAAAAAACACCCCCAAACCCTCACATTATATCAACCCAAACCTGGTTTGCCTAAATATCAGTAAGTTGCTATGCATTACGTAGTATTTTTTTCTCTCTCCATTATTCATGAAAATGTGGATACTGAAATAGAGAAGCGATGTTGATGATGATGGTCGTGGTGATGATGACGTTAACGATTATTTCCATATTGGTAATGATGATTGAAAAAAATAGCTATTTAGATATTAACTTATCTCATTTTTTTTTTCAAAGGGAATTAAGTGAAATTTTAAATTTCGTGAGTCCGAACGTTAGGTATAGCCGATTATAATAACGGTACGGGCCTATTGTATAAATAATTTCTAAAAAAACTCTGTCTACATTTCTATTAACTAACCATTCAGAATTGGTGATGCGATCTTTTCAAGCCACGTGGAAGGCAAATGATAAACTTATGATGTGATACAATCATACACGTTAAGTCCATGTTGAATGATTATTATTACAAATAATTGTTTATCTTTGCGTGGAGAAATAGACCAATGAACTACACAATATTTTTGTTATTTTAAAACGGTCTCTTGATTGCCTTTCTTTTACTCACTGGACATCAAGACATTCAGTTGAAACGGGAATTTGTGGTCATTAAAAGTAAATGCCTTGGCCTACAATATGTTGAAGTAGAATGAAAGTGTTTTATTTGTGGATGAATTTGTAATGTATATTCGTATGTCTGAGATAACAAATTTTAAAGTTCCATGCAAATCGATTATTCGATATTACTGTCTATTAAGGGGGGGGGGGGGGGCTTTTTGTTGTACTTTTTGCAATCCGCTAAGCGCTTAGACACCAAAAAAAATGACCGCACCTATTGAGGGAAAGATTAACGCAAGATGAGAGAACGGCCCAAGGGAAGCTAAAACAACCAATTTGAAAAGGCCTAAATTTATTCTAATTTATCTAACTTTCATTTCTCTACCAGACATGACACTTTATATACCACTGGCTCAAGTGTTCATTCCGTGTGGGTGACTTCGTGTGTAATATTTTCATTAGGGCCTTGGATTTTGGATAAACATTTGGGACATATGCATGGCGCGATGAAATCGAATGTTTATATGTTTTTGTCTTTATCATGATAAAGAAATAGTCTAAATAATTTGATTTTATGTTGTTATTTGATCCGCCTGCAGACCATGCTGCGAATCACTTATTGCCTGTGTGATGGGTTTATGTGTAGATCTGACGTGAGGACTGTGTATATAAGAACCATAATGCCTAATTTATTGCTACGGCTGTGGGTGCTCGTTAATTAATCTACAGCCTAAATATTTTAGATTCTATGTAGACAGCTTTCAGAGGCTTGAAAACCCTCTTGATGGAGCCGTGAATGTTCCTACACTGCCCACTATACACGCTATACATTTCTCATCTGTGAATTGAAAATAATTATAGTAAATATAAATTCTCTGTCGCAAGACAAACGGCTAATATAAAATAAAAGTGAATATTTAGATTAACAAGAAAACTATGATGATGGCAAAACAGACACAACTGTATCATATTTTTTTATATTTTGGTTGCTTGTTTGTTTTTTGCTTTTTTTGTTGATTTTTTAAAATTTGTTTTGTTGTTGTTTTTTCATTATTGGTCACATTTTTATTTCAAATATAGAATATAGAAATAATATTTGGACTTAAGATTTCCTTTCGTTGACCATAGATAAAATAGTCTATTGTTCAAGATACTTTATTTATCATTAAGAATATGATAAATCATAACTATATGATAATGATAAATGATAAAATGTACATGTATGAGCCAAACATATTTGATACAGGTGCTAGTTTTTGTCTTCCTGTTCTTAATCAGCCTAATGCTATACAGTAGTGCGCTCCAGAATGATCCATATTCTTTGATGAATTAAAGGGACCAATCTATACTTTAAAAGTAATAGTTTGACATGAATTGAATAAACAATATAAAAGGTAACATTTTGTAAAAAAACTAAGATTTACAGGATTTATATAAAATTTTTGTAATGAATCTGATTTTCGAAATTGAATTGACATGTTTTTCATGTATGTCGTTGACGTAGGCTTACCTTCCTTTCGTGGTTGTGAATGCAATGTCGTAAATTTTTATTTCGGGCAAAAGAATCATTTTCCCTCGTGCCTTATCAAGTCATCTCGAGATATTCTTGTATCTATGGATACCACTTTCTTGTAGCTACTAGCACAAGTCCATTATAAACATTTCTACATTTCTAGGACTTGCGTATTTTAAAGAGAAGGTTGAAGTTGAAAAACAATTTAGGTTCTTTTTCATTCTTTTTGTTCCTGTATGTGAACGAATATTGAAGTAGATATGTGAAATGAAAAGAATTGATCTTGAAAGGCCGTAATATTTTAAAATATGACGAGAAATAGCATAAATATTTGAACCAAATTTGAATGCCAAATGTTATTTGTAGTCCCATATACCTGTTTTTGTGTGCATTGGTTTTCACTGTATGTGATTTTGAGCAACACTATTAAAGTCAATACCTTATCGTTTTGATGATTCAAAAATCCAACAATACACAATTTTAATGTGCTATATTTATCATCCTTTGTGAAAACTTCGAGATAGTTTCTTTCCCAGTGCAATCGCATGAAATAGGAGTAAAGAGAATTAGTAAAACAAAAATAATAATAATACACAGATACATGTATGAACGCTGTGTAGAAATATTTCTGCTCTCACTTTTGATGATCTTGACAGTTAAAAATTACTGATTAATTTTCTGTTGTTTTCATTGCTATGATTTTTTTCATATTTTTACTTCTCTGTTTCAGTCTGTGGTTTTTACTCGAAGGGCACTGATATGTAAAATATTTACGTCAGAATTATACTTCCTGTTTATAGGTTGTGAAATTGCCCTTTCCATATCTCACCACATTCATTACATATTACTGTAAACTTAGGAATTCTATGTAGTCCTGCCTCATGGCTATTCCGATTCCATTCTGGAAGAGGTCACTAATGACGGATATTTAACAAGTTTGTTGAATCATGGATATCCATGGTTGAGTATTGACCGCAATGACAGTCAAAGTCAAAACAAATGAACATTTATGTCTGCATTTCATTTTGATTAAATTATCTTCAAAATTTGTTTTGAGTGTAGGCCTAGAAGCTACATCACATCCCATAACATTTTGTATTTCTTTAGGAAAAATAGTTTTCCAAAAATGTTATACTTAAAGTGGACTCGATCCAAATGTGAGCATTTAGAGACAGTCTATATTTTATTGAATTCCAGTAAGAATATTAATTATATAAAAGTTGAAAATTTAATTATAATAGTAATAGGAATATTTTTAATTCATTTGTATTCTGTAATGTCTGACATGCAGTTCACGTAAGTGGAAGGGGTACTAGGCACCCCCCCCCCCCTCCTCCTTCTCTTCATTTCATGCTACAAACAATGAATTAATGAACCGTTATACCTAAAAATGAATCATTCGGACCTAAAACAATTACTAGTAGCAGTTGATTTGTTTTTAATTATTTCTATGCGATGTATAATACGTATTTATTATTTGGCAGAGTCACCCTGACATTTTCTTTAATGATATCCAAAATAAAAAGACCCCTTGCGTTGTGTTTCCCCATAACTTCCCTGACCTTTTGCAAAATCCTGAATAAAACCTTAGAAATTTCACATACCGTTACATACTGCTTCTGTGTGGCTCGGTTGAAGTCGGCAACCCTTTGAGAAACATGCATGCATATTTTGAAATTAGGATAGGGCACTCGAAGCATTCTGAAATGACTCTCATAACCTTGGAGAACCACATTAATCATTTATCGACCTTTTGTCGGCAGAAAATGAGCCCCTTTTTATCCACTCGAAAGCGTTCCACCATGCCAGGACTCTGAAAGAATTATGACATGGTAAATATTTTTTGCTGATCAAAAACGTGTGCTTGTGTTTTTTTCCTTATCAACGAAATCCACACATTTCTATTGTTAATTCATTATTACCCTCAATCAACAATTAGTTTCATTTTTCGTTACGATGATAGCAATATGTAGTATAATTTATTAGCAAAACGAGAGACAATATATGCCCTATATTGTTTTTGTGGGATTTTTTTTTTCCATCATCATTACTTGAGTGCTGAAATTATTTGAAGTACACATTACCAATATTTCATTGCAGTGGTGGTTTATGTTATAGATTTGGACCTAATGTGTATTTGTACAAATTAATTATCCAGAAATGTTGTATTTTAGGCTTACTCGTTGCTTGTTATCTGTTATCTTGCTATCCATATATCCCCCAATCAATATTATCTAAATCCACTTGTAGACCAAACAAGTGAACACCCAAAATCTCTCACTCTCTCTCTCTCTCTCTCCAGTTTGGATAAGGAATGATTTAAACAGGATAGAAATAATAGTAGTAAAATGGAGTAGTAATGATGATGATGATGATGATGATAATAATGAGAAGAAGGAGAAGGAGAAGGAGAAGAAGAATAATATTAATATTAATAATGATACTACTACTACTACTTATAATAATAATAATAATAATAATACTAATAATGATAATGATAATTATAATTATGATAACAATGATGATATATGTAATTACAGGGAAAATATACATAATTAGAAAAGAAAAAGTAATTAGAAGGGGAATTTGCAATTAAATCAACCACTTTCCTTAGGCAGGAAATAGTCCGTTAGTTTGAGAATTCATTACTTTGATTATAACCCCCCCCCCCCCAAAAAAAAAAAAAAAAAAAAAAAAAAACTTTAACAAAAAAATATTGGGTCTTACTAATTATTATCCAGAAATGTTATATTTTAGGTTTAGGCTTACTCGTTGCTTGTTATCTGTTATCTTGCTATCCATGCATCTCCCCCCCCCCCCCCCCCCATTGATTTTATCTAAATCCACTTGTTGACCAAACAAGTGAACACCCCTTCCAACCCCCCTCCCTCTCTCCAGTTTGGATAAGCACGATAAGTAATGATTCAAACAGGATAAACATAATTTTAGTACATTATAGTAGTAATGATGATGATGATGATAATTATAATAATAATACTACTACTACTAATAATAATAATAATGATAATAATAGTAATAATAATAATAATAATAATAATAATAACAATATTAATAATGATAATAATAATGGTGATTATAGTGATAATACAAATGATAATAATTACAGGAAAATATACATAATTAGAAAAAAAGTAATGAGAAGGGAAATTTGCAATTAAATCAACCACTCTTCTTAGGCAGGAAATAGTCAGTTAGTTTGAAAATTCATTTGATTATTACCCCCTCCCTCCCCCCCCCCCCCCCCCCCCCCCCCGCAATAAAACTTTAACTAAAATAATCAAAACATATACTCTAAGCCATTAAATCAGCCACACCAACAGGAGGCGCTGTTCAACATATACGTGTCCGATAGAAGCTTGAAGTGTCATTTTTTTTTCACAGAGAACATTGATGAAAAAAAATTACTCTCCATACTGAAAATTTTGTATCTCGCAGCTCCTTTATCAGTTTTAAATGACGAATTTCTTTTTTACTCTTCCTTTGTTTGCGTTCCCCTGTCGACTCCGTTTGAGATATTAATAACTTTTTAATTTTTAATGAATAAAAAAATATTGCACTGTATTTTTGTTGCTAGTATTTTAACGAAAAAGGTTGATATTTTCCCCGTAATTGCATTGAATCTTTTTATTCAAACCAACATCAATTACCTGTAAGATTACAGTGATTATTTTCTCCTCCTTAAATAAGAAGGCTGAGTTATGGGGGGGGGGATAAAATAATTTGTGAGCTTTCTCATTTTTTTATTTTAGTTTGGATGATTATTATGGTAGAAATGTCCCCTGAAAGGGATTGCTCTTTAAATGCTCTCACATTCAAAATATGACAAGAAACAGCTGAAATGTTCTGGCCGAACATTTGTGTTTAGTCCCATATACACATTTCTGTGTGTAGTGCATAATTATGACTCTCAGCAGGACTGAGTCAATTTCTTATCATTTTGGAGATTCAAAAACCTTACAGCATACACCGATTCTTAAATGCTATATAATCAACCTTTCCCAATTGCTTTGAGACAGTTTCTCTCACAATTAAATCTCATCTCCAGAATTCAACTTTATCTTTAAATTGCCCATTCATTTTGTTCAACCGATTACGATTAAACATCATGCAAATAAGTCTTAAAATTATGATAAAAATATTGATATACAATTTCCAACAAACATCGTGATATAATAGGCAAAAGTAAAAGTAAAAAAATAGGTATCATTACGACTGGATAATAAGTGTAGATATATGTGACCGCCGTTAAAACGTTTGATAAAATATGCTTTTAACCAATCAGTTGTGTAATTTACATGGAAGTACATTTTTCCCCCTTTTATTTAATATGAATCTAATTTGAAAGATTTAGGGCACACAAATGTATTACTTTCGAGTCATAATTGAATCTATATTGATATATTGTATTATCGGCTCATGTCTCCTGAGTAATAATATGAGCCCAAGCGAGTTTTCGCGACACAAAACTTTCATCCCACCCCCCCCCCCCCCCCCCTTCTTCTTCTGCATTTCTTCACAGTAATTCGCTGCACCCAACGAGCGTCATTTTGGGGTACAATTTGTTCATATACAATGCTTGCATAAGAAGCAGCATTCTTTTGCACTTCTTCTCTCTATGACCGGTGAGGGGGCATGACCTCAAAGTTCGAATGACCAACCTCGGTCATGTGTGTCTTGAACATTCTGTCATAAATTCTGTTGACGAATTCAGAAGGGGGCTGTTAGGAGTTAGCTTGATTGCAAGTCGGTTTTGCTTTGTTTTTCCAGCCCACCGCAAAATGGCACTGCCCTATATTGAGAGGAGGGGTGCCATGAAAAAATGTGGTTGAATTATGTGAAAATTGAAATTTCATTTCAAAATATTAAAAGTTCAAAAGTGAATACAGTGTTCTCAGAAAAAAAAGAAGGTTATTATACGTTTAATACCTTTTTGAATAGCAAATATTTTAGAATTATTCATGAGAGATGCCTTAATTGAATTTGTATGAAATAAAACACGCCACTCCATCATGTACCTCTCTATTTCTGGGTTAGAACGTCAATATTCGATTCAAATATTTCCTTGATTCTATTTTACATGCCTAGATTACGCCTCATTAAATCACAACAAATTAACCCCAAAACAAAGACAATGACAAATAAACAATGTATTACCTATGATTTCAAAATAAAATCTCAACTTGTCCTCCTTTAGTTTTTTAACATAGGTCCAGATCCGTCCATGAAGCAAAGTATGATGTTCTTGTTCACTTTTAACATTCTACATGTATTGTGTAAGATTTATCATTTCATCATCATGATTGTGATGAGTATAAAGAAAAAAGTAATAATGATTTTTGATGGTGTTAGTAAATATAGGTCTATGAATCATTAATCAAGCAATTGATCTTGGTCTTCGCTTTGTTATTGTTTAACTCGTTTTGTTTCCGGAGTACATACTAGAAGTTGTAAATGGAAATGGAAATGGAATGTAGGCTATGATTGTATACAGAATAAAGTATTATAAGCCATTTTCTAACATTTTTGTTCAATTCAATATTTTAAATATTTTTTCTGTATGAAATAACGAAAACATGAAGTTTCATTATTTTGTTCAAGTTCTTTGTTTTTTATGTGGCATTGATTGCTTTTTTATAACAATGACGAGCCTTGTGGAAGACGAAGATAACAAAAACAAATAATAAAGAAGTATTCAAAAAGAAGCAAAACGTAACCCATTTTCCTATTTTCTCTTTCTCTTTCGTTGCTATCCTTCCCGCAGAGGACGAGAAGCAGAAGAACGGGGACACCCCGACCTGGCTGTCGGCGACCTCCGGGCGAAAGAAGCGCTGTCCGTACACCAAATTTCAGACGCTCGAGCTGGAGAAGGAGTTCCTCTTCAACATGTACCTCACCCGGGACCGCCGGCTTGAGATCGCCCGTCTACTCAGTCTCACGGAGCGACAGGTCAAAATCTGGTTCCAGAACAGACGGATGAAGATGAAGAAGCAGAACCGCGCCCAAAATTACCCCTAAAAATCTTCATTTATCAGTGGTGCTAGAGAAGCGAACTATGAAACCTTGGACAATTATTATTATTATTGGACAAAGTACTGACCTGATGTAGATTGGAGTGTAGATATGTTATTGTGTCATGTGTGATGAACACGTCATAGTGACTGTGTGAGATGCCTGTGTGATTAAGCGCAGGCGAGGAGACAAGAATGCGAGAAACATGTATTACGTTGCCATCGTTACACAATCGTTAATTTACATCTTCTGCCAGGAAAATATTTGGATTATGAACTCCGAAATATTAACGTAGAAATGATTGCTGATGTGGTTTGCTTGTCTTTGCCCTATGATGAGCTGTTTGCCATTATTGACATGCAGATGCTAATGTATTCATTGTTTCGATTGTTGCCAGTTTATTGTATTTTGTGCAGATAAACACCTTGATAAAAATAACAGATTTCAAACACATGTTTGTCCTTCAACAAACGCTGCCAAGTTTTAGTTTTCCATTGAACAACTTGAGACTTATTTACAACACATTAAAGACTTCGTTTAATCCATGAATCATTCTTATTAAAGAAAAAACATATTAACTATGGATTATTATTGGATTATATCATGCGATGTTGTACAACGGCACTTAGTGCCATAAATGTAATTCTGTATTTTGAATAACGTAGAAAGGGAACATAGAACTGCATGGACAAAAACTACTTCCATATGCTTCACTGTAACAAAAAAGTACCTGATGAATTTCGAAGCTACTTTAGTTTATGAAACAATTGTTTACTTGATTACTACATGATATGATCTGATCGTAATCAATTAAAATAGTTTTCGTCAATGTGACTGAATTTTACGCATGATAATGTAACATAAATTGCTCTAAATCCCCTCACATGTATACGCGTCTGAAACTCAGATAAAAAGTCCAACTAATAATAAACTTACAGAAAACAACCTTGTAACTTTAAAATTGATCGATCCAACAATACTGTGTTTATAACATGTAAATATCAAGTTTAATGTTATTGCTTGCCATTGTTTGTATGAAAACTGTGTATATGGATGTATGATATTTTTTTTCTTCTTGTATCATGACATGTTTACTATACTTCGATGTTAAATATTGTATTCGTTTTCAGTCGCTGGAACCAAAGGTCATGTTCAGTTACATCAAACTCTGTCTGGTTACGACAGTTTTGGTGCAGACGTATTGTGACGTATTACGTAGTACTGCCTGTTTTTTTGTTTTGTTTTGTTTTGTTTTTTTTTTTTTTTTCTATTTAAAACAGAATCTTATTATTCGAACAGACTTGATTAATTCTATTATAGTTTCTAATGGGAAAATTAGAATATGACAACTCGTTTGACATTTTATAAAATTCAAAATTAAAAGATGCTTATAATATTCTCGAGAAACATTGTACGAATTTGGAAAAGAATATAGACGTGTAATATAGTTTGAGACGATTTTAACGCCTCTGTATAATTTGTGCAAACCCAAACAATTCAGATCATTTTTTTTTCCAGTTGAGAATTTAACGGGATTTTGAAACAACTGTAATTTTTTTTCCTTGTACACTATGTCAATGATAAATAAGAACTGGTATATACATGTAATTCAAAATCATTTATCCATCACTTTAAACTACCTTCTTTTTTTTCTAACTAGTTGAAATATGTGATGAATATTTCTCTTTATGATTTTCAACTAAATGACCAAGTTGTTAGTACCAAATCATTTTCTACATTATTGTGATATTTGGAATTATTATACTTCCTATTTGATAGCAATTATTCCATTCAAATTCTTAATTTAATTTTTCTTTTCATCATTGCTCATAGTGTTTATCTCTTTAAACAATTTATTGAACAATTGTCACGTGTGTGTTAAAATAAATTTTTCATAGAATCAAATGTACTTACTTTGCTGAATCGAATTTTCTGACACAACTTTTCCCGTAAATACCATAAGATGAATTATTCACGTCTTGTATTCGATTTGATGCAAAGTGTTATTCATAATTTGATGTAAGTGCATCTGTCTGATAATTTAGTTGTTTTTTGTTGTTTTTTTTTAAATCTTTTATTAGTGAAAACAGGATTTGAGCTACCATGGGAAATTTATATCTTTGTTTCTGAAGGCCCCTACGGTTGAATGAAATGCAATTTTGAAAGAAAATGTATGAAACAGTGATTTTATGTTAATAAACGTTATCTTGGTCATTTAAATTGATGATGTCCATTTGTGATTATGTAATAATGTTATACTTACCTATTCTTTAAGGAGAATGAAACCCTGGGAAAAAATCAATTTTAATGAAAAGAGAGGATAGAGAGAAACAATTTTTTTAAAGTTCAATCAAAATCGGTTACGAAATGAGAAAGTTATAAAAGTTTGAAAAGTCTCAATTTACTTTCTATGGCGATCCTCAAATTGGCAATGTTGCTTCAAAGTGACATGTTTAGTAGTACAACCCTCAGTATGTTTTGTACACAAAATTTCATATTTTTCCCATTATCTCAAGTTGCAGCTTGTCTTCTTCTCAGCTCAAAATATATCATGGGAAAATGTATTTGACACAACACATGTTGAGTTCACAAAAAGACAAGCAGCATCTTTAGACATATTGGAGAAAATATGAAATTTTGTGTACAAAACATATTGAGAGTTGTACTACTACACCTGCCAATTTGAAGCAACATTGCCACTTTGAGGATCGCCACATAAAGTAAATTGAGACTTTTCAAACTTTCATAACTTTCTCATTTCGTAACCGATTTTGATGGAACTTTTTTTTAAATTGCTTCTCTCTATCCTCTCTTTTCATTAAAATGGATATTTCCCCAGGGTTTCCATTCTCCTTTAAAGTGCGCCGGATGATTTTATCAGTATTATTTTTTTCCCCCTTTCATGCATTTTTTAATCAATTTGAATGAATTGTTATAGCTTAGATAAAATCATTAATTAGTGGTAACAACGAAAGTAACCTTACATTTACATCTTACATTTACTTAAGAATGGAAAGAAAACTAATAACTAGCAGAAGTTACTTTTGTATTAAGTCCCAAACCGAGCAAGAACTAGCTGAAGTCCATAGCGCCATCAACGTTTGACATTATAGTAATTCACCTTCGACCTAACCTCGATGTAGTCATCGTCGAAGAGCTGTTGACAAAAATGAACCAACAACAAAATTCCATTTTGTCACTCTCCCCACCATCCTCTGCAGTTTGCTCGTTTTGCTCTCACCCCCCCCCCCCCCCCACCCCTCTTATACATTTCCCCCGTTATGCACCATCTTGCGACCTTCCAATTTCAAAACATCTGACATATCTTTTTTTTTTTTCTTTCTTTCTTTTTTTTCCCCCCGATTTGACGTCGGCATTTTTGCAAAGGACGAAACCGTGGATGATTTACGGGCGAGCGCGGTCTGATTCGAAACCAGAGAAATGCGAAATATTTCAATCTCGGTCGCAGCCCCCGCCATGTGTTCTTTTATTTCAAGGGGTTCGATGGCTGATGAAAGGTGGCATAAATTGGCGTGTTGTTCAGAAACTCGGGCTCTCATTTGTTGTTCAGGATTCGACCGAGCGGGGGGGACATGATAAATGTGACGTTTTGTTATTCTGTTGAAACAGAAAGCAGCCGCACTTAGGATGTAGCATCTCGTCCGTGGGGCTGGTGAAAGGAATGGGGGAAAAAAGCAAGATTTCGAAAATCGGAGTTCACCTTCTTGACACGGAGCGTGAATCAGTGTTTGTATGATCAAGGAGGTACCCGGCATATTCAAGTCCTCCTCAATTCATGTATTATTGAATTAGGAAGCTAGAAGAGTACTGTATAATCAAATTACATTTCTCTGTCATGTCAATATAGCCCTGTACACAGAACATTTGGGCTAAAATTGTACAAAAGTTACAATTAAGTGTTTTCTGATTTTCAAATTTGCTGACTGAGGAAACAAAGAAATAAAATTAGCAAGCAATTAAAAAACAAACAAAAATTCAATTTCCAAAAAGGTCAACGAAAAAAAAATCGATGTATCAAACTTTAGATGTACTACATTTACTCGTTTCATGTGTACTACAGCAATACGAAAATTAATCAAAAGTTTGGGTTTCACTTCCCGCATTTTAATTTTACGAATGATGGGTTAAACTATCTACTATATATAGGCCTACTACATATTACATGGATAGTGTGCTACTAAATGAACGGAACCGAATTCCTGCAACTGACTCGTTTTCATAAGAATCTTCATGATATTAAGAAACAACGTCTAAAATGATTTCCTTTAGATGTTGGTGTATTGCTTACCGAAACCACTGCCATTACGTTAGTGGATTTATTTCGATATAGCCTAGAAGACGTTTTTATGGATTGGTTGGTTTAAGCGGACTCTCTGAAACTTGGTTAAGACGATCTTGAAATTGGCCATAAACCTAAATACGTACCGTCCTTCAACAAAGTGGACTTTCTAATGTTTTCACTTATGACCCGTTTAGGGAAACCACGATAAATTGGCCATTGGGGAAGACATAGAATAGTTATTATACTCGTTAACACTGATCGCAATAAATCGCAATAAATTCTCACCCTGTACGCAACATGACGAGGGGCGGCGATAACTCACCTAGCTTACTGGAAGGAGTGCTTAAATCAAAGTCGGGATGAAGAATTGTAGGCCGAAATGTTTCAAATGTTTGTTTGTGAGGATGAGTACGTGTTTTGCTTGAAAGCGTAAATGTTTATACCAGGGTTATAATTGCTCTTCGTGAATTGGAACCTCTGCATGTGAAGACAGTGAGACTTTCCTGTAGGAAGGGCCAGAGTCATTTATTAAGAGAGTTTGACCAAGCGGGTTTCCGATTGGAATCGCAATATGGCGCATGATGATTTTTTTTTTTTTTTTTTTTTTTTTTTTGCGCGCGAACACTCAAGAAAAAAAATGAAATAGAGGCGTCCTATTGCGTTCAGCTGCTTGAACTTCTTTCTATTACTTAATCACAGAGTTGGCCCATCACTGCAGAGGTGTATTGATGTGGGAGGGGGTGTATACCGGTAGCCTTGGTTGACATGGGTCCTCTAGAAGTCGTCTCTTCCTATCTCTCTTTTGCTGTATCTATCACCTCTTTCTTCCAAATGCCAGTGAATTGTGTGCAGTCCTCTAACTACATATATAATTAAGGATATGTGAAAGTATGAGAGAAAATGGAAGCCGTTTACTATCCTAAAAAAGAGAAAATCGCGATCAATCGCTAGCGCAAGTCGCTCGGCTTCTTCGCTGCGCTGCAGTCCCAAAAACCAAGCACCAGCGCTTGGCGATTTTAGAGCGGGTTTCCAGCCCGTACGGTATTCTGTGATAGAGCGAGGTATGCCAACCGTAAGAGTTCTTTAGGGTTCGGTGGTACTCTATCCCGACATCAATGTTCAATCGTAAATATCTTGATATATAAACGACCGATCAGCTTATAAAACTCAGGCGATTCCTGTCTGAGCTAAAGGTTTGTAATTATGATTACAGCATTAGCTGGAACAGTGATTTATTTTTTTTCAATCCTGGGCAAAGTTAATCAATGCCTTTTTAATTAAATTCCTAAGTTCTTCTGTCATCATGATCTTGCGTCAAAAAAAGATTTATAATTTACTGCCCTGTATATTGGAATTAATAGTACTTACCCGTGTAAATTAACCTTTTCACGTATATGTAGTATTATGCATTGTATGGAAAACAAGATAATTTCTTTTTTTTTGCCATAGGCATCAAACCTCGTTTGCTAGTTATTTATCGGAACTAGGCGATATTGATAAATACAAATCAGACCAACTATAAGTCACGGTGCTGCTTGATTAAAAAGAAATAATGCGGATGGGGGCAAAGGTGACACTCGGAGCAACACTTGGCAAAAAGAAGACGAAAAAAAAAAAATTGAGAGCAAAAATTGGTGTCGCCCGCCTCTTAGTACCCCCTGGACTGGAAGACGCACGGGAAAGTTTCGGCCTTTAGAGTCACCTCTGAACCGCTCGATACCATCAGAGCAGTCTGTATACCCTCGTTTATTTTCTAATAACAAGCGAATGGTGTTGTGCAGGATCCCCTATAAATCACCCTAACTGAAGCTATGCAGATTTAACTTATGGGGGATGGAAAAAATAGCAAATGTAACTTTCTTTTAAAAAGAAATAAATCACCAGTCACTTTCTCTTTGGGATAAGGTGGGTAAATTGAAAAAGCAGAGCGTCAAATTATTTGAGTTAGATTTAATTTAAAGTGGCTTGGGTAGATTAATAAGAATGACCGACCTCTACTTAAATATTCCCAATGCCCTACTACCCTCCCCCCCCCCCCTCTCTCTCTCTCTCTCTCTCTCTCTCTCTCTCTCTCTCTCTCCCTCTCTCTCTCTCTCTCTCTTTCGCTGTCTCTCTCTTTCTGCCTCTCTCTTTCTCTGCCCCATTCTCTCTGAGTCTCTGCCTCTCTTGCTCCCCCTCTTCCCCTCCCCCTCTCTCTCTCCATCCTATCCCATTAAAACATAATTTATCAGTTATAAATGACGCATCTCTAACCTTGATAAAAAGATATAGATTAACGTCAAAGTGTGTACATAGTACCGATTTGTAAAAGTTCTTCCTCTTTTCTGAAAATATTCTAACTGAAACTTAATTACTTATCCTTAATAAATGAAACAGTTTTTTTTTTTCTTTCTTTCTTTTTAAAATTTGTTTTAATAAATAGTTCTGTTTGACCATGGATCTACTAGAGATGGTTTGACTCATGTGTGCTTGGCCACATCGTCATCACTCGAGTATTCCTTTAGAGAGAGGGAGACGCGAGGCGAGAGAAGTAAGAACAGGCGCTCGTCCCTCGTCAAGCCTATAAATCAGATCGGGAAGAGGATGGCATCCCGAATCAAGTCACAGACTGGGAGAGTGGAGGGATGGAGACACAAGAGCTACAAAGAGAAGCCGCCAGAAACTCTGGAGGTCTTGTTTTGAACAAGGAGGAGAAGAATGAAGGAGGGTGAGATGATGAGATGGGAAGTTTAGAAAAGGCAGAAGAAGAACAACAACAACAAAAACAAGAAGAACAAGAAGAACAAGAAGAACAAGAAGAAGAAGAACAAGAAGAACAAGAAGAACAAGAAGAACAAGAAGAACAAGAAGAACAAGAAGAATAAGAAGAACAAGAAGAACAAGAAGGAGAAGTAGAGAGAGAGAGAGAGAGTGAGAGAGAAAGATGAGATGGAAATGAAAGCGGATGGATGGTGTCCCAAATCAAGCACAGACTGGAAAAGAGGTTGTATGGATGGAGAGAGCTACAAAGGAGAAGCCGCCAGGAACTGGGGAGGTCTTGTTTTGAACCAGAAACATAGAAAGAGAAGAATGGGATGGGAAGGTTAGGAAGAAGTGAATGAGACAAATAAGATGAGGTGGAGAGGAAGGAGATGGCGCCATGAGAAGAAGTTTAAACCAAAGGAGGCCTCTCAACTAAGCCTGATACCTCCTTGGTCCTAATAAGATAATGTTTTAGTGATATATATATATATATATATATATATATATATATATATATATATATATATATATATATATATACAGACAGGCAAACATACGGACAGAGTGAGTGAGAGTAAAACAACAATAGAGAGAGAGAGAAAGAGAGAGAAAGAGAGAGAGAGAGAGAGAGAGGAGAGAGAGATACAGAGACAGAGAAGGGATGTTGTCCTCTGAATCCATTACTGGGATACAGTGATTTACGCACTGTCCTCCTGCCCGCGGACCCGACAACCTGTAAATTTTCCGCGCCAGAAATCCTCCATGTCTGGCGAGGAGACAGGAGCAGGCGGTCGATAGGCTCCCTATCGCAGCGAACCCCTCTCGCTCCGCTTGGCTGATGATCAGCTGCCGATGATGAGATGGAGAGGGCGGATGAGGCAAAAGAGAGATGAAGGGGAGGGGTTAATGTGAATTTTAAAAAGAGTTATAATACATGGTTGATTAAATTAAAATTCTAAAACAATACAACCTTTTTAGTTCTGAATTATCACATTACTAAAAACGTTTTCGTCACAATCTCCCCCAGAACAAAAAAGTAAATAATTATACACTCTTATTTTCTACTACTTCATTGATTTTTATTGACCAACAAAACTTAATGTGATCTGCAGTCAACATTATCATCTACATGTGCTCTTAAATTAAAATATTTATGACAAAGCTTGAATAACGTGCTTCTGACAAGATGTCAGCTTTGTTTTAAAATGTTTTAACAAATTTGGAAGCTTGCTTGCATCACAATATAGCTACAGTCTATTTTACAGTTTTCATCCAAGCAGCAAAATTTACCAGTATCATATTCTATCTTACGCGATGCTAACAGATGAGTATGTAAAGTAAAAAAAAAAAAAAAAAAAAAAAAAAAAAAAAAAATAAAATGAGTCTTCAGTATTATAATTATATATTGAGCAATAAAGAAGGGAATACAAATAAGAGAGGGCAGAAATCTATTTCAACTTGAGAAGGGCGACTAGAAGTTCGGGTGGGCGGCAAAGGAAGGGGTAATGAGATGAAGGAAGGGAAAGCAGTCTACCCTTCTGCCCCTTATAGTGTTTGCCTAGCGCCGAAATATTTAGACTATGCCCGGTACAAACAGCAAGAAATCATCCCTCGATATGGCGTAGAGGTGAACGTAAATCAAAGGATAACTCATAACTCAAAGCCAAATCAGCTTCATTCTCTCCAAATACCCTCCTCTTCATATCATCCTCCTCTTCTTTTTTCTTAGTTCCTCCTCCTCCTCCCTTTTCTCCTCCTCCTCCTCTTCCTCCTTCTCTTCTTTTTCCGTAGTTCCTCTTCCTCCCATTTTCCCTTCGTTCTAATCCTCTTTCTCCTTTCACCCTTTCCTCCTCCTCCTCCTTCTCCTGCTCCTTCTTCTTCTTCTTCCTCCTCCTCCTTCTCCTGCTCCTTCTTCTTCTTCTTCCTCCTCCTCCTTCTCCTGCTCCTTCTTCTTCTTCTTCCTCCTCCTCCTTCTCCTGCTCCTTCTTCTTCTTCTTCCTCCTCCTCCTTCTCCTGCTCCTTCTTCTTCTTCTTCCTCCTCCTCCTTCTCCTGCTCCTTCTTCTTCTTCCTCCTCCTCCTCCTTCTCCTGCTCCTTCTTCTTCTTCTTCTTCCTCCTCCTCCTTCTCCTGCTCCTTCTTCTTCTTCCTCCTCCTCCTCCTTCTCCTGCTCCTCCTACCTCATCTTCCTCCTCCTCCCCTTTCTCGCTCTTCATTGTTTCCCTCCCTTTATTATTGTTTAATTCATCTTCCTTGCTTTCGTGGCACATTGTTTCTATCTATAGTTATGATGTGCAGCTCCGTCTACCCTCCCCCCCCCCCCCCCTCTCAGATAAGGTAGGCCTAATATTTTTAGGATATACTACAGGCAACGATTTCGATTAATATAATGGAGCAAAATACTTAAAATAAATGTACCATGGATACTTACTACAAAATTTCTTTCCTCAGTCAGTCACATTTCCCGCTTTTTTCCCCCCATTTTTGTTTTGACTATGTGCATGGTTCTCTCCTTCTCCCCACTCCTTTGGTCTCTCTCTCTCTCTCTCTCTCTCTCTCTCTCTGTCTCTCTCTCTCTCTCTGTCTCTGTCTCCCTTCTCTTGCCCACCACCATGATTATATAGAGACGTTATCTTTATTCTTGCAATAACGTATATCCGGAGAGTAATAAATTGCGACAACGTCTAATTATATCTATTTTAATTGTTTAATGATACATGCATGTTTATAATTATCGCTTCCATTATAACCAAATGAAAATAAAGTTATGGGGGTTATTATTGACTATTATCTTCTCAATAGCGTTACGATGTCCCTTAAACCTACCTTTACTTCAAACTGTCAAAGGTTTGGCTTGGCTTTCTCAATAAAACTTAATAAACCTGAGAAATCAATACAAACTTATTTTTCTTAAATATTCTGATAGTCCCACGAAGTGCATTTCGCCAGGACATGGGATTTTGCGAGTATGATTTCACAGCATTACCGTAGAGGGGGTACTGATACTATCTTTCTGTCAGTGCCTTTTTTATTTGTATGGAAGCTTACTCTCTAACGGTTTGATAATTGTTTGTCAATTAAATTGTTATATAATTTTCTTCCTAGCTCGCTTTAATCACAATTGACCCGATCAAACCAAATAAACCTTTTTGTATATCATAAAACTTTCATAAGATGCACATGCAACATTTTCCATTTTACATGACATTTTGTAACGAAATAAACAATGATTAGAATTTGATGTTTTCTAATTAATCAACTACTACCAAAACAAATATTAAAAACTACATTAAACATGACCCCAAAGAATTTCAGATAATCAACCTAAGCCAATAGCAATAGCCTTGTTCATCATCGAATGAAATTATAAGAACATTACATAATTCGAACATATCGAACGTGATAGACAATACAGTAATGAATTGAAACTGACCTGAAACTGATTTTTGAAGTCTTTGCGATCGTATTTTCCATGATTCTACTTGAATTACAAAATCAAATTCATTATAAAAGCGAACATTTTATTTAAGTGATATGCTTCAAATGTTATATTATTATGTAAATATAAACATTATCATTAAAAAAAAAAAAGGTCCAAACAGCTTTCTCGTTCTTACTACTGTTCAATTTTTTTCTTTAGATGTTTAAACACGAATATATTATTATGAATACATATGAATACATATGAATGAACAGTCAAAGAACAATAAAAATTCCTAAAACTATCATAGTTACAAAGAAAACTCTCTCGTTTTGTTTTCAGTGATATCCCGAATTATCAACTCATGAAGGTAAAATTTGGGGATTTTGGGGGGAGAAGAAAAAAAAACTCCTTGTTTGCCCGGTACTGAATCCCTCTGCTGCCAAATTGTTTAAAAGATATAATCATGATAATGCTCCATAAACGTGTACGTGTTCAATTTCACGGCAGTATACGAGTGAAGCCAATTTTCGACATTTGAATTTGAATTTATTCACCACTGAGAGAGAGAGAGAGAGAGAGAGAGAGGGGGGGCAGACGGAGACGGACAAACAGACAGAGAAATTATGACAGTTGAACTATAGAAAACAAACGGATGATTTTTTTTTTTTTTTTTTTAATCGCGGTGCTGAATCTTAGCACAAGCATAAATTGATTAACAAGTTAAATTGGTGCGGATTTATGTTTAAAAAATGAATATTGTTTTTATGTCAACGTGCATTACTACTTTAACTACTTTACTTATAGACCAAGGTACAAACTAGATTTTACATATTGAATTGAAATTAATGTAATTTATAATTGCAATGCTAACTCCTGCAGGTTCATTTTACTATTTTATATCACTCTTGATATTATCGTATATAAATTGTTATTGAAATTGAAAATACTGTTATATACAAGACTACTCTACTACTACTACTACTACTACTACTACTACTACTACTACTACTACTACTACTACTACTGCTGCTACTACTACTACTACTACTGCCACCACCACTACTCGACGTATTCGTTTCGCTCTACTCGCCACACCAGAAAACTTCATTTGTTTCTACCTCTACTACTATTATTACTACTACTACTACTCATGCTGCTGTCACTGTTACTAATACTGCTGTTGCTGATGCTGTTTCTGCTACTAATACTACTACTACGACGACGACTACTACTACTACTATTACTACGAGTAATACTAATAATTATAATAATACTGATATCACTGCAAATGTATTACTGCTACTACTGCTGCTGCTGATACTACTACTACTACTACTACTACTACTACTACTACTACTACTACTACTACTACTACTACCTCTACCTTCTACTTCTACCATTTCTAATACTACTACTACCCGACTACTATATCATGATTATCATCGCCACCACCGCCACTACTGCTATGTATGCTTTTGTTAGTACTTCTGGAAAGAATAATAAAGACACTGCACTATTACAAATACATTGTTTTATTTTCATTTATCATTATTATTATCATTTTATTTCAGATCTACTATTTCCTATACAAATACTGTTACTACATGTACTTCTATTACTACTACTACTACTACTACTACTACTACTACTACTACTACTACTACTACTAGTACTACTACTAGTACTACTACTACTACTATTTCCACTGCTACTACTGCTTCTACTACTACTACTACTACTACTACTGTACTACGATGACTAATATTACTACTACGACTCTACTATACGAATCCAACTATTGTCCTTAAAATACTGTAATTATTATTGTTACTACTACTACTGCTGCTGCTACTACTACTACTACTACTACTGCTACTACTATTACTATTACTACGTCTTCTACTACTACTACTACTACTACTACTACTTCTACTACACTACTACTACTACTACTACTACTACTACTATTACTACTACTACTATTACTACAACTACTAATAATAATTATAATGATAATGATAATAATGATAAATAATAATAATAATAATAATAATAATAATAATAATAATAATAATAAAAATAATAATAATGATAATAATAATAATAATAATAATAATAATTATGATAATAATAATAATAATAATAATAATAATAATGATAATAATAATAATAATAAAAATAATAATAATGATAATAATAATAAATAATAATAATAATAATAATGATAATAATAATAATAATAATAATAATAATAATAATAATAATAATAATAATAGGACTCTGCTTTATCAATACAACTATGATCATTATTATGCTACAATCATTATTGGTAGTAGTAGTAGTAGTAGTAGTAGTACTACTACTACTACTACTACTACTACTACTACTACTACTGCTACTACTACTACTACTAATAATAATAATGATAATAATAATAATAATAATAATAATAATACAAATATGTATTATTACTACTGCCGCCCTGTTGCTTCTTCTACTGAAAACATGATAAAGTGTAACTAATGCAAGGAAAGATCATGATATTTGCACGAGAAAAGGAAAAGAAACACAAGAAAGTAGAGCCAAAGTTTATGAAAATGTTTGATGCATTGGTAAAACTTAGGAGATCAAACTTTCATAAAGAAAGATAAGTTTTTGTTATACTTTACATGTAATATTTTAGAGGAGTGGAGACCCGAGGATCCCCTTTCCGCCTAGGCAAAAAATATCACCAATTTCTGAAGCCGAATTATAGATAATTGAAAGAGTAATAATAATAATATTATGATGTTGATGTTAATGGTAGATGCAGACTAATATAAAACATTTTTTGCTATTCAGGAACGACCACTTTACACGTCTTATCACATTTTTTCCTTTTAATTTCTTTCTTTCTTTTCTATTTTTTTTTTCTTCTCTTTTTTCATGAAGGAGGGGAGGGGTTCTGGTATTTTCTTTGGTGGGTTAAAAGTTACTTACCTGCTGTCCCAATCTCCGCGATGGGCTGGAAATCGTTAGGAGTGAAATGTGCAAACGTGAGCTTTTCAATACCATTACCCTCTCCAAGGAGAACATTTTATGGGCCTAAAACATCCACCTAAATGGCCATCATAAATCAACCGCTTAGCAATGCCTCCCATGTTTTTACCGAAAGTCATTATGTAATTGAAACTTGAAAATGTTCCGTCACATTCTCGTTAAATGTTCATCAATCTTTTTACCTTCTAAATCCAGTACCCACCCTTTTCTCCGACCCCCTACCATCATGGCAGCATAAGCTAAAACACTTTCAGTCGTTAGGCTAATCGGCAGAAGTTATGGTGAGGGATCATCTATGAGGTGGATGACGAAAATATAGTTCTAGATAAAGGATTGTGATTTGAAAAAACAGCCAACCACTCTGGTGGCGTGAATGTATCACATCACGTGACCAGATTACATATGGAATGCCCGTTATGGAGAGAAATTAATAAATTATAAACCCTACCCTTTCAACATTGAAAAAGAAGTAATTATACCTTTATGCAAAAATACCAACCGTGTCACAATAGTGTTACAACTTTGTTGCAAATGACAAGGGAACACCCAATCTTGTAACAAAAACCGTCACCCATAACTATTAATTCTTAGCTAGGACTTGAAGGAATTCGGTGCGATAAATTGTCGCCTGTCTGGAAGAAGTCTGAACGAGCTTGGTTTGGAGTGATAATCATCACTCATCTGAAAGAGAACATCCCTGGCTTGTCGGGTCCTCCGCACCTTTTCCCTCTAACCCTGACTGCTCAATAAATTGACGCTTCAAGAGGAACAATTAAGCCGACCACTGGCTATTCTGGTCAGATTGGACTCTCCTGTTGTAAAACCGCTTATAACACAAGCAACGCAACCAGTATCGGTGAGTTGAAACGGCTTGAAAGTACCGCGACCTGAAATAGAATAAAAATATTTAATTTCCCTATTTCTTCGATCTTGAGGTGCTCTAACGTGTGGATTTTACGATTTGTCGTCATCGTAAATGTCATATTAGATACGAGCAGGTAAGGATTTACTATGCCAGCGGTCTCCCGCCATCGTAGGGCATCTGGGTGCTTGCAGGCCCTCTTGACCCCACTGGTAGGACTTCAGTCCCACCAGTGTATTTCCTTGTAACGGTATCAGTGGTTGTTTTGTGCATCAGAGGTTTATTGCATGTAAACTGGCAAATAAATGTAAAATTTTATCATATTTTTGTGATATGGTTGGAAGGCATATTGATAAAAAAAAACGTTTCGCTTTGACAGACACGTCAACAATAAGAAACCCGTGACTTTTAAAAACGTAAAGTAATGTTATGAAGTAGCGTATACAAAGTACTTGGTGAGTGCAAATCTTTCATTGCGCCAACCATTAACCATTGTCCTTTTATATGATGATGATGATGATGATGATAATCATGAAGATTAGCGTTCAGCAAAAATAGCTGATGGTGAAAGTGTAATGCGCAGGTACCCTCGTAATTATGTCTAAAAGCAGTATTTGGGGATTCCTGAACATAATAGATGAAAAGTCCTTCCCTGGATATTCACAGAAATCATGAAATGGTTCATTCTTCGTTGATATATTAATTTGCTTTAATATTTTCTAAGAGTGTAGTAAGAATACATCAATAACTTTGAACTAGCACAAAATATGTCAATTGTCAGTAGATTGTAGGTACTAAAAATTAGGTTCTTATTGAGCCTCTAAGTTTCTAAATTGTAGTAGTTTTAGAGCTCTATTGGACTGACGTGAATAGAAATGATAACGAAGTGGAGAAAGTTATGAAAGATATATTTGACTATCCATTATGGATTTTATTCTCATTTTAAGTATTTAATAGACTCGTAATTGTCTGTATATGGGCCTATATTATTCTAATTATAAAACAAATACAACAATTGCTACAAGTACAAGTGTAAACAACACCATTGCTCTTACATTTAAATTTGGTTGTTGGAAATGAATGGCACTATTAAATCAAACAAATATAAGCGTCAATGAGACCTTCCTTTATCGCTGGCGTAAACTAAAATACATTAATGTTATTAGAGAACAATGTAAGAGTGTTGAAAATGCTTCTGAAATCAATTCAAATCAGTCTGCTATTCAAATGTAGGGAATATTTGTTATAATAGATAGCCATTGGTGCATCTACACACAATCAGAAAATGTAAATTATTTTTAAAATAAATTCAAAATATTTATGTGAACATTTAAATACAATCATGCACATTACTAAGACAAAAGTATTAGAACCAGACTTTAGTTGTCAGTTAATGTTTCATAAACTGAATATTGTTTTGCAAGGCTTAGACTTAATCATGGGACAGTCGATACTAAATGTTCTTAATTTCTTATTCTTTCAAACGTCTGAAAACTTCCTATACGCTGGGTACACGGTTTAATATTATGATTGTTGATGGTGATATGTCGACATACGACAATCATATACACTGTGACTGTAGGATATCTTTCCAACAAACGACACAGTAACCCTGGAAGTAAACAATCTCCATTTCCCTTTCTTAAGTTAATTATATAGATACTATTTCTAACCTTGTGGTCATACAAGATCATGCGTTTGTTCCGGTGCGTATATTACTAACAGTGCATGGTGTTACTACAACATAATATGTTTTATTATAGAAGCAGACTTATTGCGATGTAAATACACTAATGTGTATTAGTATAATGTATAACTGAGTAGGCATGTAATATTGGATCTGATTATTAGCCTACCGGTTAAATGATTTTTGTACTTGTATAACTTTATTCATTATACTCCAAGCCAAAAGATGGTATATTAGCTTACAGTATTGACGATTTGGTCAAATTATATTCAAACTTATGATAAGTATTTTATAACATGTATATGTTATCTGTTACGGCAATCTGTTTGAAAATTATATTAGCCTGCTCAGTAAATGGTTAAAATGGGTGTATAACATGATTAATATGGAATAATAACCTCATGCACAACTATCATAATGAAAATCAAGTAAGTATATTTCACTTTAATATAAGAAAACAGTCAGTGCATCGACATGATCATTTAACCTATACGATATTCACAACACTTAATGTTGACTTTTATTTTGTCAATATTTAAAAGGGTGACATATAGTAAAGCAGTGTATTAAGGGCCACGAATCTTAATCATTACACCTCTCATTTGCGTATCACTTCACTGTTTAAACACAGACATTTTGCTGAAAAATGTGATATATATACTTGTTCAAGGCAAATTTCTTCTGCCATGGTTTTGATAAAAACTTAGTCACACCGTCAGAAGAGATTAAATTGAATATAAATTGTATTCATCTACGAATTAATATTTTTGTTTATTTTCTTTTTTTTTTTTATTGTGCTCACAATCATGTACACAGATATACGGTATAATTTGGAACCAATAACATCAATTGTGTGAAATGTTACTTTATTTCTGTTAAATTTGATTTAAAAATTGAATCGTATGAAAAAAATATCTTCATTAATACTGCTTTGAAAAATAACCCAAAGTTTGCTGTGTTGTAATTTGTATCTGACTTTGTGGATTACACAATACAGTCATAACTGAATGGACGTGACAAGGGAATGAGAAATGCTACTCCTGACAACACAAATTGTTCCTTTAAAACTACCAAACAGACAGCACGACCTAAACGACTTCAACAATAGGAACATATTTTGAAATAAACATACAGTGTTGGTTTTTTTTTTTCATTTATCATTATTGTATTATTTACACATTTAATATATAATTTACAGACCAAAAAAAATGTACAATGCGGCGTAAAAGGTTCATATTTCAATATGATAAGCAGTTTACATGTATAATATGCACGAACTATCATATACATTTCATACGATACTTTGAGCAGAACTGAAAAAGTGTATGTTGCCTTACATTATATTAAAGAAAGAAATGTAGAAAATAATTTCTTTGAAGATATCATTTATTTACTTATACAATATTATCTCTGAAGTAACAGCCTTTCGTTGTATATTTTTTTCACGGCAGAGTTCAGTGTTGAATATTTTAACCTATTATTAACCTCTCTCATCTCTATACACCTCTTAAACTTCAACAATGCATCATGATTACGTGCTGTCTGTCTCTTACAAGACCTAGATAATAAAACAACGTCAGAAATAAGAATCCATGAAATAAAAGAAAAGTGGGGTAAAGGGTGACAGAAATAAAAGCAAAGCATGATCCTTTTACGAGTCAAGTTCGTTCCGGTAGATTGATCAGGGCGCCGATTTACTAACCTGTATTAGCCACGGGTCGTTTGTTACGCCACCAGTTACGGCGGCACTTGGTATGACAAGCCCGCTGCGTGCCGACTGCTGCCCCCTGTCTTGCTCATTATATTGTGTGTCTACAATTTACGACGTAGGGGAAATAAAGGAGCATACATGACGATAAAATTATGTGTGAAAATTACTCTGAAGTTTAACAAAAAAACAAAAAACAAAAAAACAAAAAAACAAAACACAACAGAAAACAATATAAGGTATTTTCCTGGAGGGATATATAGGCCTTTTCCTTTTTTTCATCTTATACGTGGTCTGAAAATATGTTTAACTTTCCTCTTTTTTAAAATAATGTAGATAGGCCTATAGCAAAATTTGTACATAGGTATATATGTAGCACCAGATCTTTTCAAATCTGTATAAGATGAATCAACGTTCACTTTGATATCATTTGGCTAATTTCAGAGTCAGATACCGTTTCCCATTAATCAGGTTAGTTATCAGAAATGTATGAAAAATACTTAAAACTTGTCAAACTAAAACATTTCATTGCCTAAGATGTTGGGCATTTTCGTTAAAAAGCATGGCGTATATCACTGTATTAAATTCAGTAGATAACTGAATGCATATGTCATTTAAAGGGAGACAACAAGGAACGAATAAAACTGACAGCCAACTCTTTGTCAAAATTGAAACCTAATAAAATAATACATGCTTATTGCGAAGGCTTAGGCCTAATATTGTTATGATATTTGAAATAAAGAAAATATATATTATGAGTGTTTTTTCATATGGCAATGTATAAGTAATTTAATTTCTGCAATTTGACATACTGAAGTATCATTCCGAATGTTCAGTGATTATCACCGACTTATCAGTCTAAAAAGAGTTGGCTAAAAATTTACCCACGTTGGGTAAATAAGAGAACATGCACGTTTATTGGGTAAAATGTGACCCAATATTAGGTGAAAAGTATCCCAAATTAGGTAAAACTTTTACCAAATAAACATCCATGTTCTTTACCCCACATGGGTAAAATTACCCAATTCCTTTTAGAGTGTAGTGGGTTATGTGACATTGCCGCTTTCTTTTCTTTTTTCACCATCTCGCCATGCTCCTTAAACTTGTAGGTAACTATAATGCTACCAAATCAGATTCATGTCTAGAATTGTTATAAATTTATTTTATTACCATATATCCATGTCAAACAATAGTAAGTGTACTGTCTCGTTGGTTTTTCATGTATAATTTTACTTTCATGTTAATCATTAAAGGGACATTTAACTTTTGAAAATTCTTGCTGAAAAATCAGTTTTTAAAAATGAAAATAGTATGAAAAAAAATATGAAAAGCAATATTGATAATAAGCTGACAATCGCACGGAATTTTTCTGCTCTAGTTATAATAATTACGATCATGACGATGTTATATGTACTACAATAGTATCACCGAAATAAGATTAACAGAAATTGATTATTTTTCTTAGAATTAAATGGATTTTTGTTTTCTTAGGTTCTAAGACAAATTAATAAACGATTGTAATACTGTCATGAATCCGTCAAAATTATGAGTAATATCTTTAATCAGAGTTGCAACCAACACTAAACTCTGTTAATCACTGTACCAGATTTGCATTCTGTATACTTTTTTACATAAAAACTAGCAAAGGCTAGTAGAAACTATGCAGGAAATTAGAGAGGTTCTTCTCTGTCATGAATCTGAGTGAGATATGCGTTACGAATGACAAATGACCGTGAAAATACGCCTCCATTATTTTGCCAAAATATTGATTGATAAAACAGGTCTAATGGCTCTAATCGCCTTCTCTGATTTGGTGATGTATGGAAGTAGAGGGCAAGTAATTTTGAAATATCACCGGACAAAACTTATCCAACTATGGGCCAATCCGATCAATTATGAGCAGTTATTGCTCTCTTGGGAGAAGTTATCGAGATCTCCTCTAAACATTATTCAAGGGTAGAAAGTAACGGAATTTTCATTTATTGCTTGTTTCCTTTGGGATGTATTACTATTCTGCATAAGTTAAACCGGTTGGATCTGCCATTGTTACATGATCACAGATCTTTAAAACTTTATTCACGATACAAAAAGTCTTCCTAATGTAACATTACTCTTCGTTGAATTCTTTCTCCTTTCCGTTTTACTGTTCTCCGTGTGCTGTTGTTCTCTTCCCATTTCATCCCCATTTATTCGTTATCTCCTTCCTTTTCTTCTTCTTCTTCTCCTTCTTTTCCTTCTTCTTATTTTTCTTCTTATTCGTCCTTTTCCTTGTCTTTGTTTTCTTCTTCTTCTTCAACTTCTTCTTCTTTTTCTTCTTTCTTAATTATATACTTCTTGTATGAGTTGCTATCACATTATTCCGTTATCTCCCTCTTTTATTAAACAACTTCAAAACAAGTTCAATCCATGATTAAAGTTAGATCAATTATTATTCTTTAAAATACAGTAAACGGACAGCTGATTTAAAACAAAATGGAATCCCGATATCTTTTTAAAATAAAAGTAGTACAAATCGATTTAGTTAATACCATCATTTAAATTGCCAATGCACATTTTTGTTGTAAAGTTGCAGAGTTATCAAACCTGATTTACAACATCTCAAGTACTTACTTTCATAAATTTTTGATTAAGATTCATACTTGTACAAAACAGTTCAACGGATAATATTTTTTCACAAACTAAGTAAAAATTTACATAAGACAGATGTGGCCGAGTGGTGTTTTACACAATAAAAATGTTTTACAAAATAAACATGTTTAGTTGTGTATTTAGATTTTGCCTTCAGAGGAGGCAAAATATCGAAGCCAACGATGGGATCATCGTTGGCTTCGATATTTTGCCTCCTCTGAAAAAAATAAATATTTTCTGTGCTTTAATTTACTTGGGGGATGGGGGTAGGGGGACGGACGTTCCTTTATCCTATCCCTTCTTAATTCATAAATTCCAATATTTTTTTTAATGTAATAATTTGAGCGATATTGCAATTTGATCAGCAGCAGCAGTACGCAGTGAATTGAGCGAGTAAAGCGAGAGAGCAAAATTTCAACTGAAAATTTTCAGAACAGTATTTTAGTTCATGCATCATCTGGTGATTCGTAATTTAGAAATAGTGTTCGATTTTGCCCTGATAAGGCTTCATTGTGAGACGGTGCCCTCATTCTCCTCCCCCCACATTTTTTTTTTTTTTTTTTTTTTTTTTTTCATTTTTGAAGTTTGGCCTCAAAACGAGTAAGATCGAGATCGTATTGCCACGGGGCAGAAACGTTTCAAAATGACAACATTTAGGTTTTAAAGACAATTTGGTGATTATCTATTTTGCAATAATTTCCTGACTTAATTGAAAGGTAGGTTGTCTTTTCGGGTCTGCTCGCTATTCATAAGGACCGCTATTCATACAAAACCGCTATTCATTTAACACGCGTTATGGATAGCGGTCCTTATGAATAAGTGGTCCTTATGAATAGCGGTCCTTATGACTAGCGAGGTTACCCCGTTTTTTGTGTTTGTTTTTTTTTTCTTGGTTGGAAATTTGTGGAGGGTGGTGCTCCTTGCCTCTCTTTAAAATCTTATTGTGAGTTTGTCT
>CM046832.1:61535607-61730607 GCA_025618425.1 Heliocidaris tuberculata | reverse complement strand
TCCCAGGATACAATTATCTTATCATGATTGTAACATGTACAAACATCTACAAATGTGGGAATTGAAATTTAAATGTAAACGTAGTCATACTATGTCATTGGTTTATGTTCACTAAAACTAATTACTTCCTGTACATAGAACAATGTTCATATTTCATTATGTAAGATAATTCATAATTTCATTTGTATTTAAATTATATCCTCTAATTCTTACCTCCTAAATCATTATTTTTTTCAGTGTCGCTATCATTTTACTATGATTATTTTTTAATATACGTTTTGTTAGAGATTTAGAACACCTTGTGAGAGGAAGGAGCTACTAATACAAAGGTAAATGACAGTTTACAGATAAGTAATTGTAAACAAAACACGAATTATATCTGTTTATAGTAGACCTAGCATGTTATTATGATATTGAAATAATATTAGTCTCGATCTGTTTCTGTTTCCTCCCATGCTTCCCGACTGGGGGTAACGTACGCTTCCTGTCCCATCAAATAAAACGATAAGTGTGCAATTGCGTATTTCATAAATATTCTTTTATTCTTTTACTCATTTTTGTATAATCTTTCAACTACAGTTCTTAACCAATTTGCAAGAAGAGAGTATGTTCTGAACACTTTTTCGTGTTTGGTCCATAGCATGAAGTACACTCAAAAAAGTGAAGTGCTAAAAAAACAGGTGCTGCCAAAGGAGTTGAACCTGCCGCGCTAAATTTAGCACCTAAAGTGCTATTTTGACAAACAATTTTGTGGTGCAGAAGAAATGGGTGCTAAAAACAAGTGCTGAGTCAAATGAACCAATGCGGCTAATGAATCAGCACCTGAAGAGCTTTGGCAATGTTGCATATCATTTGCATATTGTTTGAAGAAAATACATATTGTTGAGGTTTTTGTCTGTTTCAGATGATATTGTCTCGGTCAGCGTCTCAAATGTACTCGGTCAATAAACAAAAGGAAAAATGATTCAGAAATTAGTCACTGAGTTTGTAATTACTGATAATTTACTATATCTTATAATTTACTAACCATTTTTAATCATGATAAATAAGAATTGTACATATATACGAATCTGATATAATGCTCACTGTAGGTGCTATTAAGAACCCCTATGTATGTTCATAAGCACCCTTAGTGTAAAGTTAATAGCACCTTTGGTTCTATAACATATAACAAGTAGAACCAGCACCTGCACTGGTGCTAAAGCAGCACCACCAGTGCAGTCACTATACGAGCACTTGAAAAGTGCTGAAAATAGCTCTCCCAATGCTAGCACCTGCACTGGTGCTATAGTAGCACAGGCTGTGCTGTCCCTATGCGAGCACCGAAAAAGTGCTGAATATAGCCCTCCGAGTGCTAAAGACAGCACTTCAGTTTTTAGAGTGATATATATGCTTAAAATTGCACCTAGCATTCACATGAAAATTATCTTGATACAGGACAATATACGATTCGTTGTACATGTTGTATGGAATGTCTTAAAGAAATTTGAAATATTTTATTATAATTATAACAATATTCAAAATGGCAATACGTAGTCCAATGCAGAATCATTGTTTTCCCGCAAATTGGCAATTTTGTCTGCAAAGTGTCTTGCATGTTCATAGTCACAATGGTACAGACATAAAAGAGAGATGCAAAGAGAGACAGATATTAGAGAGAGAGGGGGGGGGCAAGGTAAAGGATATAGTGCACAAAATACATCCCACATATTCCCACACACGGATGTAAAATACAAAGTAAACTCTAGGATAGGTAGGCAAAGTGATTTCTTTCAATACACAATAATCATATTTTTCTTTATTAATTTCTTTATCTAATTCAAACATAAACCAGGTACATATAGATTAATGCGCAATGCCTTACACGTTAAAGAGCAATCCACCCTTGGTAATAGATGATTTGCGTGAAAGCAGAAAAATAAGAAAAACAGGATGGTGAAAGTTTGAAAGAATTCGTACAAAGAATAAGAAAAGTTATGGATGTTTGAAAACTGAGATCACTACGAGAATGTGAATCTCAAATTGGCATTTTGGGTGAGTCGATTGTGACATATATTCGCTGTCAACTCTCCCATCGTACACCAAAATATCATTAATTTGCGGTTTTCTCCCATAAGCGCCTTTTCCCTCGGGGCAGTACTCCAAATACATTATAGATGGCATATAGGTCCTCCAAAAAAGAAAACAGATCCTACTGAGTAATGCATTTTGAAAAATTACATTTTTAGTCGGTCTGTGTGTTTGGAGCAAATGTGGGAGTTGACCGCCACTACATCACCGTGATCACAGTGAAATTACAGCTTCGGCAAATTTGAAATTTCCAAAATTATGTACAGTGATTACAACTTTCCAAAATTCATAACTTTCTTATTCCCTGTCCGATTTCTTTTAAATTTTCACTAATCTGCTTTCTTTCAGAACAACTTACCATTAAGGTTGGATTTCCCTTCAAATGGCTATTAAACATGTCATTTGCACAATCATGGACATACAGTACGTGACTAACTATACGTATATATATATATATATATATATATATATATATATATATATATATATATATATTCAAAGAAATGTGTGATATTAAAAGGGCTACAGCGAATTGAGAATCTTATATTTGGTAGCATATGTTTAGTATTCTTACCAGTGTCGTACAGGAAATGCTTTAAGGTTTTCCAACAATAAAATCAATATTATGTGCACAGATCGCTTGGGTAATATAAACTTATATTGAATTATACCACACATCAAATGTACCTGTGTTCATGCTTTCTTTTTTCTGTTGAAATGTATCAAGACGTACGACCTTGTTGAGATATCATCCCGATCAAAGTGCATGAATGATTAACTTTAATCGAAAATGAAATCAATCTGTTTCCCAATGTGCATCATTCGGATATTATAATTTTTGAAAATAACATCCTCAACGTGAAGGACATTGATCAATTTTAACTCGGCCAATTCATGTGCAAATCAGGTAAAAATTACCTCCCTGCTATTTTTAACGATATGTTTCGAAAGAACAACACCGTACATCTAACAAGAACACTCTTTGCACAAAACACGCTCTTTTCAGGTTCCATGTACCTTGAAGATACAGAAATTAAAGAATTCTCTAGTCTTAACAATTTTAAAAGTAAACTTAAAAGATATCTTCCCAGCCTATACCCCCTGCAAACAGGTCAAGTCTAAAAAAAAAAATTTTAATTGTAAAAAAAAAAATTCACCTTTTTCATGTTTTCATGTGAACACGTGCCTGAGGAACCTGTTTTTGCTCCTCCTCCCAACCTATCTTCCTTTCTATTTTCTGTATCTTATTTTACAACTCTCTCCCTTTTTTTCTTTCCCTATAAACCTTTGCAGGCATACCGCAAATTTGTCTGTAACTTTCGCTATTATTTAGCCAATCGTTATAATTTGTTCGACCGAAGTTATGTAACTAAGTATTTGGGGCATGCATCATACAAGCGGCGCCATACAAATGCTGTGAATCATCTTCATCGTCATCATCATCATCATCATCATCATCATCATCATCATCATCTTAGCAAGCCCCTCCGTTTTATTGTATATGTTAGGTCAATAATCATCAGTTTTTGTAAATTATTTTTTTGTACTCTTCTCAATACCTTAATTTTTGTATTGTTTTTGATATATAAAAATGTATTACATTGGGTGAGTTTAAGTTCGGTGTTGGTGTTGGTGTTTGTGTTGAGAGCTTGAATTGGGCTGCTGATTCTAGCCCCAACACCTAATTCGGGTTTATAAATATAATACCAATCACGTTACTGATAGCTCAACACCTAGTGAAGTCAATCCCAGCGCCAGCTTCATTTCAGGTTCAGTGTTGTGGCTGGTGCTCAGATAGTTTTGCCCCAATACCAACACCAGCTTTCAACACCGAACTTGAATTTACCCATTGTTTTGTGTTTGATCATTGAATCGATATGTGTCTTGTATGCTTATAATTAATGAAACGGGGAAAAAAATCAAATAAAAATAAAATAAAATACCCACTATAAGACTAGATCCTGAAACATTTCGTTTCTTCTAACAGAATAATAGCTATAGGGCTTACGTAAAGAATGCCATGGATTTGGGTCATTAGCTAAATAGTAAATTATAAATTCATAACAATATCTTATATAAAATAGTGTTAATTATTTCTATCATTTTCTGTTTTATACACCTTTTGTCGTTAAGCCTGTGTGAGTCTTATGAAATATAATTTTCTGTTGATTGATAAGTAGGTCCATCAATGTCCCAAATGAAGACATAATTTTACTTTGTAGAATATAAATGACTAAGTAAGTATTTCCAATTATTTCATTCGATTTAAGGAGAAAATATGGATTATATTTGTTTTACACCTTTATCTGAAGCTATATATTGATTTCACATAAAAGTTCGAGGCGAGTGGAAAAGTGATACACCAACTCTCAGGGTAAAAATAACAATGATTGGATTTAAGACAAAAATCAAAACAGAAATCAATCATTTTATTTCTTGTTGTCATATCTAAAGACCCCAAATCTTATTTTCCGGTAATTATGATTCTTGATGGAATCCTTGAGTGGAGTGAACTATGGATTTATAATTTACCATTGTTTGTTAACAATTGCATAATTAATCACTTCACAGGTTGGGTGAGGATCATCACGGCCTGTGATTGGTCGATTGACTGCTTACATCTCGCTCAAGGTGTCTTTGCCGACTACGAGGGGACGGACAGAGGTTTGGAGTAGATAGCGGTAGTAAATCCACCCGACTCTGCCCGACCAGGAAGCCCATAAAACCCCGTCTAACGAGGCCACAAATCAATCGCTTAAATGAGCTCAATGTTTTTGAACTCACTTTTCAGCAAATATCAGCCGGGTGAAGCGTGGTTTCCCAGCGGCTTCGATCCCGCCGTGAGCGCTGCCAGCAGGAACTGTAAGACGGGACCCGGGGACCCCGCGGCGGCGGCGGGTGCCTCCCCCGTAGGGTGGAGAGGGATGCACGCAGGTACCACAGGACATTACACCTCTTTTGATTTCACAAACTCCAATTATTACACTTCTGTCAATAACACCCCCTTCAGCACTTCTTATGGCTACCAGGCGTGTGGTTTCGCCTCCACTTGTCCTCAGGTTCAAGTCCAAAGCGGGGGCTACACAGACCAGTATACCACTTACCCGCATCATAACGGGTACGCCACACCCAACGTCACAGCTTACCCCACAACATGGAGTCCCTCTCAAAAAGACACTGGGTTTGTGAGTCCCGTGAGCGGGGCCTTCATCGGGTCGGGACAGGATATCACCCTCCAGAACCACCACGAAGGAAAGACACTCGATGGCCATCTCGATTCCAAAGGCGACGAGGGGGAGAGTGAACCGGTCTATAAAGGTCCCGTCTATAACTGGATGAAAATACCAGGTGAGCGAGAGAAAAATAAGTTATGATTTCCCCTTTATTTATCTCGGTATAAATCACTCTTTAAGCTTATCACTCGTCATAATATAGATCGTATTCATAACATAAGTAAAGTTGTGTCATACACGTCCATTCCCCTGACCAATATTGGGTAAATATGAAATTCATAAGTTTACACAACATTAAATGTAACTGGTGAAAATATTTTTTCTTTTCATTCAGTGTAAAACATTTTAGAATACTGAGAGAAAACAAATTAACATTTTCTATGCGTGCACGATGTACACTGGGACAGTGTCGAAACGAAACATGATAGCCTGACCAATTTATCTCTATCTAATCGTTAGTTATTAACCAAAATACAATGCCCAATGACTTTCCTTTCTGTGTAATGCATTTATGTGTTATATTTCAACCTGTCAAACATGGGAAGTGTAGAATATTGGAGAAAAATGTAATTTGCATGCACGTAAAGTAGCCGATTTGTCATAATCACCATTATCACGATAATCATCATTATCATCATCATCATCATCATCATCATCATCACCAGTACTTCCTCTCACGAGACATAGTGACCCACTGACATTTATCATGTTTATCTTGGGCTGATATAAAAGAAGAGGGCTAGGTGAGAAAAAAAAAATCATCAAATAGAAATCAAATGATGTAGCTATCATTATCATAATCCGTAATAGCTAATGCAAGGATTTCACTTCTAGAAATTCCACTTCTTGGAATCGACAGGGAAAAATACGGTTTCAAACCATTTCCGAACTATTACGTAATTTGTCTAAGGCAGTAGACAAACATCATGATCATCATCATCATCATCATGATCGTCATAATACCACCAGTCGTCAATGTCGCAATGATATTGGATTCCGGGTGATCAGACTTTTGAAAAATAGTACCCGAAATAGGATGGAAGGAAATGACTTCAGTCACAATGTGGTAACTTTTTCATGAAAAGATGGGGTCCCTTTGACAAAAATATTGTCATGAGTGGTCATGAAAATTGATTTATTCTGTGTATAGCGCAATAGGACTGTCTTTGCAGGGACTGAAATTAATAAGATAAAGATGATAAATGACGGACGTGTAGGCCTACACAGCATCGGACATGTTAGGTTAATGATTGGTTTATAGATGTAGGCCTATTATCGTTGATTGGTATAGTGTGCCGTGCATGTGTACTGAAGTTGTAAAAGACTATACCATCTAATGATATGATTATTATATTGAGTAATCATTGCATCGCTACAAGTATTACAGGTGTAAAAATGGAGTATAATTATCGTAACGTGTATAGAAATAAATGGATACTAGTATGCATACTTAGTGTAACAGTAATAAATGTAGTAGAAAAAATAATAGGTAGGTCATATTGGTTTAGAAATCATGGGTGTCGGTGTCTGTTTCCTGAGAGAACGTCTAGCACCTCTAGCATAATGAAAACAATGATATTCAATAGATGGAGCATTATGATCATGATAGTATAAGTAATATCAAAAGTAGGGGAATAATGACGTATTAAGTAGTATAGCAGTTGTAGTCGTTTAAGTTTTAGTCTTAAGGTTGACGTGGCAGAAGTGGTAGTAGTTGTTGTAGTAGTAGTAGTAGTAGTAGTAGTAGTAGTAGTAGTAGTAGTCGTCGTCGTCGTCGTAGTAGTCGTAGTAGTCGTAGTAGTCGGAGTAGTAGTTGTGGTAGTAGTAGTAGTAGTAGTAGTAATAGTAGTAGAAGTAGTAGTAGTAGTAGTAGTAGTAGTAGTAGTGATAGTAGTAGTAATAGTAGTAGAAGTAGTAGTAGTAGTAGTAGTAGTGATAGTAGTAGTAGTAGTAGTAGTAGTAGTAGTAGTAGTAGTAGTAGTAGTAGTAGTAGTAGTAGTAGTAGTAGTAGTAGTAGTAGTTGTAGTAGTAGTAGAAGTAGTAGTAGTAGATGTAGTTATGGGCAGGGAACCGGGGGGCTAGGGCTGCAGCCCCCTCCCACACACGTTTTTGAGTAGACACGTTTCATAAAATCCCCGGAAAAAGGTTCAAAGTTGTCATTATTCAAGTGAAATCAAATCAGCCCCCTCCCCCTCCCCCACTTTCTAAAGTAATAGGACAAGAAGATTATGCCTTTTGCGCTTTTACATTGTAATTTTTTTAGAATTTTGAATAAGACTAATAATTGTAATTCATTAGAAAATAAGATTTTTGGCTGATTTATTGAAATCAAAATTATTTGAAAATATTCATGTACATAATTACTGAGAAGTTTTACTAATTTTGCCCGGAATCGGTAAAATCATAGGCATTCATTGGAAGGTTAGATTGGGCCACCTTCCCCATATACTGTGTCGTAAAAAAAAAATCAGTTCAAAATGATCATATTTCAAACATCTGGTGTAACGACACCATCTATGTTAATTCTAAACAGTTATTCCACCCTTTATGGTATCATACCTCCTTGTATGATAATTATTTTACCTCAAACAGCTGCTTGCAATAAATACTGTAGAAAAAGTATCAGCTGCGCATGGCTCATGAAAAAAGATGGAAGAAAAGTCATAGAAATGATGCAGTGCACACCACCATCTCCGTAAGAAAAGAAGAAATTTGTTTTTTAAAAATGCTCTACGTCCTACAAAATTTTCCATTTTTGCATTATTATGCTATCATTGTGGAATAATGATGATAAAATCAAGGGAAATTAGATAAGCAAAATTCTCTCAAAAATCCTTGAAAAAAATTAAAAATTCATTTGAATGATTATACATTTTTTGTGAAGAAAATAATTCAGTAGCCCATTCCTCCTTATGATATTTGCGCCCTGATTTGATTGTAGTTACACCACACGTAGGCTACATATTTTCTGTCTTGAAAGTGCTTAGCGCAACGTTTGGACGAAACGAAATTTTAGACTTTCTATCAAGTATTAAATATCTCAGTTGTTCTGAAGATATTGACAATACAAGTTCATCAATGGAAAATATAATTGGAGCATTTATGGACCATTATGTTGCAATTCGCTGGTATTATCTTGTCTCACGTGTGCTTCTTGAAATTAATGTTTAATCAGTTTCCATTTAACCCGTGATGTGTTCTTTCAGTCTCTTTATTAAAGAAACATTAATAGGCAATTGAAACATATTAGAATAATACCTTTTAGTTATTAATGTTCGTTATACCTTTAAGGTATTTGGTTACATTTTGGTTACCATTCTCATTCACCAACACCGAGGCCAACGCACTGCCGGTGGTAACCTAACCCCTAATTGATTTTTATACCAGCCCGACTTGAGCCATTTTCAAGCACTGCATTATGTAATAACCACGCCTGGATATCAATTTTATATGAATTTAAATTAATAGAGAAGGAATAATGTGGTGGGTCTATGGTCATGATGACAGTTTGATATCACTCTACATGGTCGTGTTGTATCGGCCATGGACAGTCGTCCTTCGTGGTAAGCCCATTCGACCGGTGTAAGTTTCGGTCCTCTGGGAGTTGTCCCGTGTACCAGAGACGCCGCATACGATTTCAAAATGCTCTATCCATGCCATGGTCTAGGAAATGAGGTGTAATGATAGGTATTACGTGCAGCATCGCGCCCAGGATACGTGCCTTATGATATGATAACACATGAGCAAATTTTAAAGGGCTTTACGGGACTAATACATTTCATATAATGAGGAGAACATTAAATTCGCAATTTACAAAGAGAGGCCGCACGAGCAGACGAGAGGGGGAAGAGAAGGGTCGGGTATAGAAAAAGACAGACAGACTATGAGAGACAGAGACAGAGACAGACATAAATACAAATAGTGTGAGAGAGACAGACAAACAGACAGATACAGACAGAAAGACAGACAGACAGATTAAGAGACGAAGAGAAGAACAGGGACGGACAGACAGGCAGACTTGTCTAATAGAAAATAATGGTGATTCGTTTTATTTTCCTTTGATTTTGTAATGCTTTCTAAATTCATTCAGTTCTTACCTAATCTCTTTTATACTTTTACAAAGTATGGTAAATCTAAATTATTTTGTGTGGTAGATGTCTATGCTATTTTGCTGAAACGGGGAGAGTGGGTGAGGGGAACTTTCTACATTCTTGAAACACTTGGACAAATTCTATCCACTGGCCAACCAAATATGGTTTATAACTATCGTCACTATGCTTTCTAATTATTGCCGGTTAATTCCTTTTCCAAAATGGTGTTTGTTATAAAATAAGCAACAACGTGCAAATTTTCTACTATATTTGGTGATATTTTTTTTTACCATCCATCAATAATGACCAACAAATTAACACCTTTTTCCATTGAATCTAGAGAGTGGCAACTCCAATAGAAAATATTAATTAGTTGCTCCTACTTTCCTGATTATTACTTACTTGTGAGAAAATATAGATATTGATTTCCCAGTATTATCTGAATTACGAAGGCATATCCAAACGAAATACTATTGTTATGGTAGCATTATATAGGCCTACCATAACAATAGTATTATATAGGCCTACATATACATGTAGGCCTATATAATACTATTGTTATGGTAGCATTATATAGGCCTACATGTATATTTCTTTCTGAATTTCGACCCCAGAACCTCCCAATCGAATTTGCAAGTCACTAGTTTGGAATTGCCAATATTCAAGCAATCGTCACCATTCGGGGAAACCTCATATCCTTCTCGAGCAGCGTAGTCGCCTGTTTGCATTTTAAAATATAAAGGATATATATTTCGATGACAAAACTACTTGCAGAATTTAGAAGACAGGAAAGTTGATATTCGCGCAAAAGACGTCAGCGACCTCATCCCCCTCCCCCCCCCCCCCCCCCGCCTTGATTGTGCCCATACGCCTATGCCTATGCTTACAACTCTGTATACAAGATCCACAAGTAGGTGTCCTTTGTGCCAATATATAACTCACTGACATAATATTTCAAAGAGAAGATTGTATTTATCTAGTTGACATGGTTTTGTGTACGATCTGCAACTCTTCTCCTCCGAGTGTCGGTTGCTGATCGGCTAATTGGCGGGTTGTTCCCCCAGTCGTTCCTCGACCACGTCGTCATGTCTACGCCCCGTTTGGTATGACTGAACATGACAAACATTGGACAAAGTTGAGAAGATACAGAGCTGCTTTGGACGTGGTATGCAGTTTGTAGTTCTCGCCTCTTTCCCTTGTTGATTTTTGCAAGGTTTCCTGTCCTTCAAAAGCCAGAAAGCAGGTTTTGCAGAGCAAACAATAATTCTACCTTTAAGGAACGCGTATGTAAAATACATGCGTTTTCTTTGGCAAAGTGAAATGGTAGAATGACTAATTTAAGCAGAAAATCTTAAAGATTTCACAAGACAGCTAGAGGGGCGAAGGAATCGTAACCATCATACTTACAAAAATCCAGTCACTTTGAGAAAGTGAATCATTGTCGTATTGAGCTGCAGTATGAATAGATCATCATGGTCATTGCATAATATATGTTCTTATATAGCATTCACGTCTGTCACGGTTGACACTCCAGGCATTCTAGTATTACTATCCCGTCTTTAGCCGGTGCTCTATAGCATTTGAAGGAATTACATGTAACTACTACCAGGTACCAATTTACCTCACATGGGTCGGGTGTTCCAAATATACAAGTTGATTAATGTCTAGCCAAATGTAATTGATGTGGTAGGGACGCGAATCCCATACCTTGTAGCCCACAGTTAGATGACTCATCCACTAAACCATAACATTTCTTCATGTCTTGACAAAGAACATTGGTGCCTGGCTTTGATTCGAACTCTAGTCTGAATCGAAGTCAGTGGATAGTCCAATCTGAAATGTAATGACTTGCGCACCTAAGTTATACAAAGAGATTCCTGACCTAGTATGATTAGAGTAATACTAATGTCTTTATTCTTTATTTTGAATTATTCAATCGAGAAGATGTAGGAAACGTCTTAAAATAGCGGTTTAAATAGCGCACTTAAAAATTAAGCTATTTTTTCGAAAGAAAAAAAGTAGGTTTCTTTCTTTGGGCAATTTTGATTTGGTAATGACGTAAAGGCATTGATGAAGTCTAATATTCAACATATTTTATATACAACCCATTTCCACTCAGTTTCAATGTCAAAAGTTCTCAATTCAAAATCAATTATGATATCCTAATTATGTGTTTTGTGCGTCTTGAAGAAGGTGTGTGTGTGTATATATATATATATATATATATATATGTTCAAAACTCACCTGCCTCCGACAATTTGGTGTCGCCGAATCCATTGGCCCGTTTCTGTGGTCTAGTGGTTAAGGCATTGGCGTTCTAAGCCAACGACCCGGGTTAGCATTGAATTCAAGTATCCTATTTTGAAAGATTTGAACTGGGAGAAAATTTATTTAGGAATTAATATGGAAAATGTGGGGAGAGAAAATTTAGTAAATCATCTTATTCTATTAGTTAAATATATGACTTTCCAATGTAGGAAAAGAGCGACACCTCCGACCGAAAAAGAAATTAAAGCAATGATTTGTCAGACAATCGATTAGAAGCTCCGCTAGAAAAATGCTCTGATTGGCTTTGAGAGAGGTACCCTCTCATCACACCTTAAAAAATGGTGTAACATTTTGATTTCCGGGACGAAGAGATGGACATGGGGAGCTAAGCGTGCTTAATAACATCAAAATCATGAAGAAAATTCTGAACTGTAGTTTTTTAAAATCTGAGGCGGAACAACGGACACAATGGGGGGGGGGGGGCCTTTTCTTTTTTTTTTTTTTTCTTTTTCTTTTTCTTTTTTTTTTTCTCTCATTTTCTTCCTTTTCATCTTCTTTTTATATTTTCCCCCTTTTTTATCACAAAGACTTCCATATATTGCATAATTTATTATTTAATACATGCATGTAAAATATTATGGTTACTTATTATTATGTAATTTGGCACAATGATACTGCATGTGAATATATTTGTTTGTATATTTTACCTTGATTACTGCGAAAATGTTATTTTGAAAAAGGAAGTAATAAAAGATTCTTAAAAACAAAAAAACAACCTTTGCAAAAATTTCAAAAAGGGAGGACAGTTCTGGGGAACTTTGATTTAAGCTACGCAACCATTATTCTCTCATTTTCATTTCTCACAATTTTATATATATATACCACACTTACCGCTTATCTTAACCTCATTCTATAGGAAAACGATGTTGTAATATGTATTTAATAGAAAATTGAATATGACAGTACTGACAAAAAGACGTGTAATTTAAAGGAACAAATATTTATATGAAATAGAAAATAAAATCACATGGAAAAGAGAAGCTGATTGTATGCAGTGAAAAGGAAATGGAAAAAAAAATACATGTACAACAAAATATGGTGCTTGTACAGCAGGATTTGAAAATCAAGAGCTCATTCCTCTTCTGATAAATGAGCTGTAAGACAGTGATGGTGACAGAGTATCATTCTCAAAACAACTTTAGCAATTGGCCTTGAATTAAATCAACAAATCATTTTCGATATGGTTTCCGTTTGTGTGTGTGTGTAATTGGGTTTTTACAGACGTGTATCAATCAGATGATTTCCGTTATCGTGCGATTTTCTTTTTAACCGGCATTTTATACTTGTACTCATGTACTCAGATATGTCATATTTTAGACATATGCAGTGACTAAATCAATGCATGTCTTTACCTCATATTTGAGCTCAAAATGTATTCTAAGAAATCGAATTATCAACATGCCTTACTTGACTAGTGACTAACTATTTTACATAAAAATTCTGTTTTTCAGCAAGAGTAAAATAGTTGTGAAATTCATATTTTAAAAAATGACTACTTCAACACACTTTGCCTTGAGACTGGTCATACTTCACCCGTCTTCCTCATCGATTGAGTCACATGTATGACTAAGGACTTGCAGTTTAAAGAGAACGATTATGGTACATGGTATAAGAGGGTTTTTTTCCTTTCATTTTCCTCCTCAAACTCTTTGTTGTTGTTTTTGTTGTCGTTATAGTTTTTGTAGTAGTTTTTAACGTTAACCGTATATTCTATGATATTGATCTAAAATGTAGGGCAAATAATTTTCCTTTCCTTTCTTTCTTTCTTTCTTTTCTTTTTTTTTTTTTTTTTGTGTGGGGGGGTAGTGGTTAATGGTTTTAAAACTGAACATAATCATGAAGTAATTAGTGTAGTGCATTTTTTTTTAAACAATGACGTCTCAGGAATATGATTTATACTAACAAACATACGAGTACTCATCTCAAATGACGTAAGGAATATAATATATCGAACGTACATGTATCTCCCACGGGTTTGTGAATTGGCCATGTGTGTCTTTCTCATAATAGCGAACTTTGTAATGAAAGTAGGTAGACTCAATCAAGAGAAACAAGAAAGGGTTTACCGTGCTCAGTACAGACGGTGTTGAATGTAATGTTTTTCATCATTTTTGTTGGTGACGTCATTAAGTCACCAAACAAGCAATTGCTTTTTTACTTAGGTCTTGATTACTTCTTTGCACACTGAAGGTGCAAGCAACAACCTAGAATGAACATATTACTCCTGCGAACCGAGGGCATTACTCATAACATTAACGCCCTTCTGTCTCTCACCAAATAAAACGAGTATAGCACCAGAACCGCTAAAGTAGTGCATTGCTGCACTCTTGAAGGTGTAGTATTTAGCCCCCCCCAAAAAAAAAAAAAAATAAATAAATAAATAAAAAAAATAATAATAATAATAATAATAATAATAATGATAATACTAAATAAATAAATAAAACCATCTCCTGGCAATATTTTCTTTCTTTTTCAAGCGGGTTATAACCTAATTCCTCAAAATAAAATCGTTTTTTACATAAAGAAAATGTGCATAGTATGTTTTATTGGATATTTGGGCTGAACAAACAATTCGTATTTTCTCAACAATTAGGGCACACTAGTCAACTTCTTACCCGATATTTGTTGTTTATAGTAAGTAGGTCTAGCAGCTGAACTGGTAGTAGAGCCGCGAATCTTAGCTGTATTTCTATTTGCCAGGATTTTAAACAGAATGAGAGTCACTTTATTATTGTTTTGCATGTGTTTTTCTCTTTTCTCCCTTGTTTATTGTAGCTACGTTCATTCGGGACTTGTGGTTTCGAATCTGTAAGTTAACGAAACCACGACTTCCTAACCGCAACGAGGGGTTCACAGGAGCCTGAAAAAACGTGCTGAAACTACAAACCGAGCGATCTTTGTGGTTAATTCCCGGAAGTAAATACTACCGATTGTGTGTACAGTACGTGTGTACTGTGTACTGTGTATTGTGTTCATAATTCGCGCGAAGGGTATGACCCGGACATTTAAAATGAACAGCGAGGTCGTCCTTAACCACAAGCTTGCGAAACTTAAAGTTTATTCCGCTCACATGAGCCGTAACTGCGATGGATGACCCCCCGCTGCTCGTGGTTTCGGCCTTAACCACGAGCTGGCTTGTGGTTCTAGAACTACAAGTAAACTTAAAGTTTCGAAACCACGAGTCCGTTCATACGGGCTGAAACTACAAGATAACTACAAGTTAACTTAAAGTTTTGGAACTACAAGCGAAACTTAAAGTTTAGCTCCCATCGTGTGAACGTAACTTATCTTTTTCATAAGATTCTGAAGTCATTTCCAAGTTCAGATATACGATACGATACCGGTGTTGATACAAAATCATGTGCAGACGACATTTGTCCTCGCTCTTGTCACAGTTCATCCATTGGCCTTTTGACCTCAGATGGACAAGGGAGTCAGGTTCAAAAACTGGCGGAGAATCATGAAAAAGCGGGTTTATGACTCGAATCGTCGACGGCCTAATTACTACACTTTTGAAGGATTGATGGGTATTACTTCCAAACGGATTTATGACATTTTCCGAATGTACGGGAGCAGAACTCAAATGACAGAAGATAATTCGGAAAATTGTGGAATTTGACAATGGCAATAATAATGCTCCATCATCCATAAGGGTTACTTAGATGTCGATATATTTCTCCGTTTATTTTCAGTTTCTTATCTAATGATAGTATTTTGCTTTGTATATTTTAGTTTACAAGCTTTCATGACAAAGGGAGAATGGCAAAAGGCAACAGTCTTAACTAAACATCTTACATTTTACGGCAATTGAACAAAAACATACAATCAACGTCATTATGACTACATTTTTGGGGGCGATTTACAATTACATGTTTTCGTGAGCACAGTTGCGTGAAAAAGAGTGTGAACCATTTCGATGTTGCATATTACCAAATTTACAATATCCATATGTGAGTCAACAAAATCATTGTTAGAGAAAATAAATAAAATTTCAGTTCTCATATTAAACTTTCAGAGCTACCTTTAAAAAGGTGACAGATGTCCAAGTGTGTCTGCAAGCTCAGACTAGGACAAAATGCATTGTCTTCAGTGATGCGTCATTTACTTGACGTAGGACTGCGTCATCGATTTATGCGGTCATTGAAGCGCCATAATTATTAGGATGACAATCTACCAACACAAAAAAATGACTGCAAAACGAACAGTGGTGCATACATTGTACTGATTTATTGTCGTATGTGTTAATTGCCTTCACATGATTGATATGCGCAAATAACCAGGGGGTCTGGGATTGCACCCCACCCCCTCCCCCCTCGAAAATACTAAAATTACCAGTATTCGAGCAAATGTCAACTCATATTCAAACAGCACTCGGATGTGTATTTGTGTATCATGTTTTATATTTCATGTAGTATTACACTGATGGTAAAATAACATTTTCACTATTATAACTTGTCAAAACTTGTGCCCGCTCTTTTCTCTCGCTCGCACAACTAAGACATAGGAGGGTTGATATTCTGGCTAGAGGCAAGAGGCTTCATCCCTCTGTTTTTCTGACCTTATAGTTTACTCAAAATAAATAGAAATTTGATACAAAAATGAATAATTCATAACTTCACATCTACCCTTGATTTTAAATGATTTATGTTATACACGTACAACTCAATTTCCAGTGACTTAACAAATTGATTAATTCAATTAACTTTGCCAACGTACAACCAATAGAAAACAGCAAGTGCCATTTGTAAGTAGTCATTCATATAATTTATATGCTGTAATAACTTGTGCAGTGCAGGTTTGTGTATTTGAAAGACTTTGGAGGATGATCTGGTCATTATAGGTTTATACAAATCATGTTACGATAAGGGAAATATATATTAACAGTCATCCCAACAATAATAACAATAGTCATCGCAAAATCGTGCTGTTTTGGCCAACACGTAGAATTTGCGTGCGAATCTGTTGTTTATACAAGGAATACAAAGTGGTTAGACGTACTGGTAATGACAAATAAAAGCAAAATGATATACTCATATTTCCTGAGCACTTCCGGTTCCGTTTCTTGTCACTAAAGAAGATCGGTTGAATTTCCCACGACCTTTCACACCCTAGCGTACAAAAAATGGCTTTTAACGCACTGTACGACCATGGACTATTTTTTTTTTGGGGGGGGTATGGATTTTATTTTTTTTAATAATGAAAAATTCATACAAAACAGACAGTTGGTGCTAAACATACTATTTACTCTGACTCTTCTTTCTCTCTCTCTCTCTCTCTCTCCCTCTCTTCCTCCCTCCTCTAGAGCACGTTTTCAATTTGTTAATCGATTATCTCATATACCCCCCCCCCAAAAAAAAATGGAGTTCATATCAATTTTTGTTTTATGCTCCCCCCCCCCCCCCCCCCAACTTCCCAACAAAAAACAAAGTCGCATGGCTACATATTCGTCGCTGGTTTCGCAAACCGTCGTATCTCTATAAGCCTAAGCGCGTACGTCGATTTGCGAAACCAGCGATTATGTATAATGCATTTAGATGTTTGTGATTTTGTCCTTTCTGTCACCCATCCCCACCCCCCTCCCCACACACACACACACAATGAAAATTAAAACAAAACCAACATAACGAAACAAATCAGAACTCACTAAATTACAAAGTAACCAACAACAAAAATCACTCAAAACATAACATAACCATGATAACTGGAAAAAAAATATACTTTTGGTACATTTGTGTCTTTTTTTTTTTCTTCTTCTTCTTCTTCTCCTTCTTCTTCCAGGTACCCATATCATCGGGACGGATCGCAAACGCGGTCGCCAGACCTACACGCGAGCTCAGACTCTGGAATTGGAGAAAGAGTTCCATTACAACCGCTACCTGACGCGCAAGCGACGCATCGAGATCGCGCAGGCTGTGTGCCTCTCCGAGAGACAGATCAAAATCTGGTTCCAGAATCGACGGATGAAGTGGAAGAAGGAGCGAGTACGGGATGGTATCGGGGACGATGAGGATGATGCGAAGGAGGGCGAGGGCGATGATGCCAATAGCTGCAGCATAAAGGAGGACGAGGACAATGATTTGGACTCAGATAAAGACCTAGGAAGTCATTAACGGAATCGCCATCGAAATCATCATTGTCATCATGATCATGACTCTTCATCATCTGTATCATCCTTTTTTGTTTGAATCCAATTCTTTGTCATCATCGTAGTCGTTCTGCAACCATAATTCCCTGAAAACTAATTGCTAGATGTCTCCAAATTTAAAAGGGACATAGTCGTACTTTCACTCGGGGGCAAGGCGAGCCCGGGGGTCACGGGTGTCGGACTCCCTTTTTGTGAACGAGAATTTTCTGTTGGCAGTAATTCGTCATCACAATATACTAGACAGCTAGATAAGATATTTTAAAAATTACCAATTGCTGGCGGAATAATTATAAGGTGACGGGTGTCTGAATTTGTATTTAATTCCACAACCCCCTCCCCCTCTTGTACGCCTATGTAAAGGGATTGTCCTCAAATTGTTTTCCGTTGTTTTCGTCATTTGTCCTCTGATATGTTTTTGAGAATGGTATAAACGGTATGAAGGTATTTGAAATATCAAATAACAAACAATGTTGGTCAATTTTTTTTTATTCTTAGTGCTTTACTTAATACATTCATAATAATTCAAATAGTTATGCCCTGTCCAACTTGAATCTTGACCACGATTATTGCATGGTATCTATTTTGATAGAAAATGAAATTATCGACAGTAGACACGGGTACGGTACATGTACTTACATTCACTGTAACGTTATAGAGGTGACTGATACATACATAATCACTGTATAGATGATGTATGCTTTTCTTTCCTCCTTTTTCTTTTTTTTTTTTACCGCTATGAATAATTTGATTTCATCCGGATCTGATTTAAATTTATGTATTCTCAATGTATTTTCTTTTTATTGAATGGCATATCCATATTTGAAAATATGAACGATATAAATCATATAGCCCGACGATTAGATATCTGTAAGTCATGGTATTTTGAAATTGCTCGATATCTGTCAGTGATTACTTGTTCTTACCTTTAGAAATGAGTCGTTTCGTTCTAGGATATATACAAAAATGTATCATATTTTTAGAACGATAAGCATTGATACATATACAAACTTTGTCAAGACAAATCAGTAATTGAAATGTGATTTGTAAAAATAATTCAAAGCTCCTATCCGACACCGTCCGATACTTTGATAGTCCTGGGGCCTGTAACATAAAGAGATAAATCAATCTTACGATTGATATCAATCGTAAGTCTATGGCAAACCATGTACTGAAGAGTTACAATTGATTGTAAGATTGATTGTATCTCTTTATGTTACAGGCCCCTGAAAGAACATAATTTGTTTTTAGTCAGTCTGTCTCAAGATGGAGGAAACAAAATCCATGAAATATTTATGAAGAATTATCTTCTTCTTTTTTGAATTGATATCAACTTTGGAAGAGGTGCAAAATCAGATGAATTAAGAATATTGTCACCCTCTTATAATGTTTTTTGCCTTTTACTGTTTAAACATAATTTTCAAATTTCATTTAAACTGCACCTTTAACCTTTCCTAAATCATAAATTAACTGATTACATAACTCGTATTATGTTACATAAATCTATAATACATGCTTTGTAAAGTTCACCGACCCTTCTTTGTCTGTGTCGAAACTGTTCAACTTGTTAGTAATTTCTAGATCAATAGACATATGTAAATAACATTGAACTTTGTTTCAGCAAAAAATCTAGAACTTTTACGACATCTTTTCAATATAAAAGGGACATTTTTCTTGTATCATACTTGTGTTGTAAATAAAGTTGTGGGATATGCGTTGTTTTAATGGTGTTTCGTGAAGGTATTTCATTACAAGATGCATTTCCTAGGTCTTGAAAATGCGATGGGTTAATTAATCTGAAGGAAGGCTCATTTATGTTTTAATCATTTTATTTGGTTGTTAGACGACTGAGATTGATTGATTGATTGATTGATTGATTGATTGATTGATTGATTCACTAGTTGGTTGATTGATTGATTGATTGATTGATTCACTGATTGATTGACTGACTGACTGATTGATTGATTAATAAATTGATTTAGATGGTTGGTTAATTGATTGATAGATTAGTTCCATTTATTCTAGATAATTGGTTGTTTGGTTGATTGGTTAGCTGGCTGATTAGTTAGTTGCCTAGTTGATTAGTTGGTTGCTCGGTTGCTTGCTTGATTCGTTAAAGGGAAATCCAACCTTAATGGCAAATTGCTCTGAAAGAAAGAGGAAAAATCACAGAAGCAGAATGGTGGGGTTTGAAAGGAATCGGACAAGCTATAAGAAAGTTATGAATGTTTTGAAAGTTGTAATCACAAAACATATGGGAATTTCAAATTAGCCGAATATGAAATGTCACTTTGATGTAGTGGCGGACAACTCTCCCATTTGCTCCAACACACAAAATGACTTAAATAAAAAAAATTTCAAAATGTAATACTCAGTAGGATTTTTTCTTTCATGAGAAAAATAACGATATGATAATACAATATATTTTGAGTACTGCCCCGAGGGTAAAGGCGCTTCGGAGAAAACCACAAAATAATGATATTTTTGTGTACGACAAACGGAAGAGTTGTCCGCCAGTATGTCACAATCGACTCACCAAATTGCCAATTTGAGATTCGCATAGAAGTAGTGATCTCATTTTTCAAATATGCATAAATTTCTTATTCCTTGTCCGATTTCTTTTCAAACTTTCCCCACCCTGTTTTTCTTATTTCTTTTCTTTCACATAAAATCATCTTATTACCAAGGTTGGGTTGCCCTTTAACTGATTAGCTGACTGATTGGTCAGTTACTTTGTTGGTTAGTTGGTTAGTTGGTTGCTGGATTAGTTGATCGGTTGCCATGGTTGCTTGGGTGCTTTATTAATTGGTCAGCTAGATGATTGGTCAGTTACTTGGTTGGTATGTTGATTAATTGGTTGGTTGTTTGGAAGATTTTTAAGTTAGTTAATTGTTCGATAATTCGGATGGTGTTTGTTGCTTGGTTGTTTGCTTATTTGGTTGTGTGGTTAGATGGTCATGGTTTCTATGTTAATTCATTTGGTTGGTTGATTGATCCATAATTAATAAAGTTTCTTAACAGAGAAAGAAAATGATGGATAAAACACCCCGTTGAAATGTGTATGGGGATGGGGGTGAGTGTAGGAAATTTTATGACTTTCTGAAATCCCCTAGGCCTAGACATTTTGTGATGCACAAATATTCTCACTTTTTAAGAAAATATGATAGATACACGTGGGTTAGTGTAGGAGGGGGGTTCTCTCCGATCTTCAAAAAATTTCGAGATTAAAAAGAAAAAAACCTTAAGTGTGTTATGATGCACATGGTATTCTCATTTAGGAGGGGAAAAAATGATGTATAGACACCGCATATATTCCAGGATACAAGGGGACTTTAATATGGCGTTTTATGATAACAAATGGGTCCATATTTTATAATCTTCCACCAAAAAACTCCCAAAACAAAACAAAAACAAAAAGACAAGGCCATCAGAATTTCACAAAATATAAATTATATTTACCCACAGAAACTTTGAAGGTTTTAGACAGACCCCCCCCCCCCTCCCTCTACCAACGCCTGTGGTAGTGATCTACATGTATTTTCAACAGGAACGTTCATTTATTTATTTTTTTCAAATCAAATACTTACTCAACCAAAAGACAAAACAAAATGAATGTAACTATAATGTCACATTGTGTTTAAGCTGTTTTATACAATATCCTCCCCAAAATAAGGATAGATTCTATTTTAAATGATGATTTTAGAAAAGTACCCTCAAACCCACTTGACAACACTAAATAATACAAATAATCACTTAGATCAGTACATGGGATTGAAGAAAACTTTGCACACGTTTAGAATTTGGGGCTTTTATTATTGCATTAATGAAATAAAAGTACTTGTATTTGAGAAAGCAGCGAACACCATATCTCTCCTATAAACTGTAAAAAAACTATACATTGTCACCAATACCTTGACCTAAAAATAGTGTGCTCCGTAAAAGAGAGAAACTTAAATAACAAACAAATAAAAACGCTTCTCCTCTCCTTTACCCACCCCCCCCCCCCCCCCAACTTATATTAGGTCATGACTCCTCCCGCAAGCAAGTCCTCTTAAATCTGCATCCAGGTGATTCAATGAAGTTCAGTGCTATACTTTTCAACACCGTAATTACTATTTGAACGATATTATGGCACGCGATCGCTATACATTCTTTGTCATAGGGCAACTTTACTTTTCCTACATGGCCAACCGCTAAAGAGAGACATTTATTTTCATAGATGCCGCGTGGAGTGTCCATGAAATACGATTATTGCGAGTTGGAGTCATAAAGAAATCGGGAATGGTCATAACAATTTGCCGAGATAGGGAAACAGATAAATTACAATGAGCCATTATGTTATGGGAAGTACAGTCATCCTCTCTCATTTTTTCACGTTCCATCCCTTATTGTTTTACCCCGCTCAATTCACAGTTTGGTTGCATTTTGAACCCTTTACGTGAGTGTATAAAACGAAAATGTCTAAACATTCCATCCGCAACACCTTTCTGGCAAGTTACTGTAAAATTTGCATTGGCCAAAATGTCGTAATTATACACAAACTTGTTTCCGTGATGACTTGTATATTACTATACCTTGTATATTTTATCCTAAATAACCACTGAACTCTATTTGTTTGCCATTTATTATTTATGATTTTTTTCTTCTTCTTCTTCAGAATTTTCCTTATTTTCCTCGTTAAAGAGTATCAGGCTCTAATAGGTTCCTACATTCAACATGGAGAAGGGAGGGGGGGGGGCTATTGCTCTCTTGTGTAGATACGTTCACTACCCTAAGGGCAATTCTAGACTTCGACTTAATATTACCATGCTCACAATTTCCGATGATGATTACAATTTGTCACTGGTTTCGCGAACCGATTGTTGGGGGAAGAAAACAGTATATATTGAAAAGAAACAAACGAAACAAAGATAATTTATGTTCTCCATACATTTTTTCAAAACATGATGGACTTGGGGAGTTTTTCACAAAATGTAATAGATGCAATAGATGTAGTAGATTCACCTAGCCTACGAAATGGTGTATGGCCCTATTGGGGTTTTGTGGAGTTGGGAGTAGGGGAAGGGGTAAAGTGAAAGTTTTATCATGAGTTGTACGCACCTTGTTTCATTTCATTTTCATCGAATAATCGCTTCAAAGTTCAAAGGTCAAATTTATAAATCATAGTCAATAGAAGATTGTGTATGTGGATACCTATAGGATGAATGATACTGATACATGTTACTTTGGCTAAATTAAAGTCTTATGCATGAGTTGATTATGTTGTCGATGATGGTGTGAAATTATCATATATCTCATAATGATGATTATGATGAAATTAATGAAAAATAAGATAATGTTAGTAAATGGAGTGTTAATCCTTTGTTAATCATTTGAAGAAAAGGTATGTAATCCTCCAAATCAATGACAATTTTTTTTTCTTCTTCCCCCCCCCCCCCCCCCCCCCCCCCCCCCCTCACATCGGTGACTACCTTATATACACAGGGGATAATATTCAGCTGGTAAGACGTATAAACCTAGTTTTCACCCTATCCAATATTTTTTCTCCCATACTTGTTTTCAATGTTCTCAAATTTCCCTTCATGCCGCCAACCTTATCGCCACCAAATAACGAAAAAGCACGAAAATGAGCCCCGAATCTTCGCCCTGCCGGTGAATTTATGGGTCCGCTGAGGCCGCCCGTGCGCTAGCGAGTCACTCCAGCGGTGTCATCTCATCTCATCGCCAGAGTTACGGGCAGACAGTGTGCTGAGAGATCGGGGTAGCACACTCTCTGCCCGTTAAACTTTGGCGTGAGATGAGTTCACGGGCAGACAGCGTGCTGAGGGATGGGGGTCAGATGGCTAGGTCATACCCTCGCTGGTGCTGCCGCTGTACCGAAAACGATAATTTTATTCACCTTTCTTTTTATAAATTTCTTTATTTCTTCATTATTTTGTTTCGTCATTGTTATCGAAATGCTGCCTAAATCTATGCTATTCCCCATTTCAAGTGACAGGATACGATATCAGTTAAAAAGAAAAAAGAAAACAACTTATCACCGACTTATTTATCACTATGATAGTAGATAAGCCTCCGTGCAAGGCTAGATTTTAGCCTTCCCATATTTATGCATATGTCGAAGGAAATGAGGTGAGAAGTAAAACACCTTCTAACACCGCACACGATACTTTTAAGTATCAGTAATCAGTTATCATTATGTGGGGTAGTTTCTGAATTAACCGTAACGCTATTTTTTTTAATTTATTTTTTTTTTTTTTTTTTTTTTTGGAGCAAATTTTGTACTGGAAATTTGGTTCAGGCCTATGTATAACAATTCATTAGCATTGTAAGTCTGCTTTATATTTTCTACACTGATTTAAAAGTAGGACAGGACTATGAATTAGGAATAGAGCGTTGTAGAATATGCAATGCTGATATCATGTTTTGTATATACAACGCCATCTTTCGACGAGATTAGGATTATTACCATCATCAACAGAGATTTGAATACAGACGGATAAGGGGCCTTTCCACAATTCTCTTCATTCTCATTTATATTTCTCTATCACCTTGCCCTTTCTACTTCCCCCTCCTCTTCTGCTCCTGTGTCGCATCTTTAATCTTTCTTCTAATGTCTCTATCCCATCATGCCCATTTATTTTTTATATAATCACCGTGCTGCATGATAGGCCTTAAGCAGCAGCCGCGAAACCGGGAAGGGGGCAGAGGGCTAGTGCCCTCTCCCCGTTTAGAAAAATATCAAGAAAAGTGCCCCTCCAGCGACCAAAATGATCACCTTCCAAGTGAACACATGCCCCTTCCGCGATAGCATAAGTGCCCTTTTACGGTGACTTTGCCCTTTCATTATTGTTGTGCCCTTAGTTAATATCCATTTACTTATTTTATATCCAAAATGACAAAACAGATTATTTTTTGTAGACCTGTTTGTTTTGTGTGCTTTTCCATCAAATTTTTGTAGGTGCCCATTTTCAGAAAAAAAATGCTCCTGTTGGGGGGCAATAACACCCCCCCCCCCCCCCATTATGAAAACGTTCGCCGCCCATGGCCTGAACATATAAACTGCGCTCAATCTCGCGCGCGCTCTCTCTCTCTCTCCCTCTCTCTCTATCTCTCCCTCCCTCTTCCTTTCTCTTTCTCTTTCTCTCTCTTTCTCTCTCTTTCTCTCTCTCCCCCTCTTCCTTTCTCTCTCTCAAATTTTAAAAAATAGCAAAGTCACAATACCTTCGTATGACTATTTGTTTTTTGTTGTTGTTTTTTTTTTCACGCGGACATTACCTTACTGAAGAATAAACGTGGACTTCTGGTTCTTGACATTCATAATCAGGGGCCGCGGAGCGTTTTTGAGAGTGGGGGGGGGGGGGGGGAGGGCTGATCTGATTTCATTTATTAATGAAAATTTCGAACCTTTTCCCGACATTTTATGAAACGTGTCTCCTCAAAGAAGAGTGGTGGCTGCAGCCCCTCCCCCCCCCCCCCCCCAGCCCCCAGCCCCCGGCCCATGCATAATCAGCCTCTTGAAATCTTGCATCACCAGGGCCCTCTTGCATAAAAAGTTGCTTTTAAACGAAAGTCAACAAATTAAACGCAACTTCATTTTCAACCAATCAGGATCGCGTGTTTGGGACTTGCGTTTATTTATTCGAGTTGCGATTAAACGCAATTTTTCATGCAAGAGGGTCTAGTTCATTCTCTTCACTTTTCTTCTCTTAAATAAAAAGCATTTTACATCAAAAAGCATTGTGAGACCTATGTGCTGTCAAACTTCTGTCATCATGATGGCTCTCCGTCGGATGATGGCGTACTTCTAACATGAACTACTGCCCCCCTTATCCGCTGCTGACTCGGCAAAATATGGTATGCAAATATCTACGGTAGATCATTATTGTCCTAAGTTATCTAAGTTAGATCCGAAATCATTTTTCGTACATATCAATTTAGATTCTTTACACTAATAAATGTTATCACTTTTCAACGTTAAGGAACAGTCATTTGATATACATACATGATCAAGATATAAAATCAAGCTGAAATATCACTTACATTGTAAAATGCAGCGAACGTTATCATGGTTATTCTCTAGAGCATGGTCATGGAAGTAGATGGCGCCAAGCAGACTTCACGGTAGAGCGCCATCTTGCTATAAATGCTCTATAGGTTGGCGATGTTTACGAATAGCTCAGTACTCGAATCATGGACCCTACTACAGATGGACACTGATCGGTACCATAAATGAATTCATGCACCTGACTCTGTCAAAAGAATCACGATGACATTCCAAACATGTTTCCCAGCTTTGATCTCATCACGACCGCCGCCAGTCAGCCATAAAAGAACCAGAACTGTGCCTTGAGAAATCTACAAATGCTTGAGCAAATGCCATAGCGTTACAGAAGATGCAAAAGAACTGAGAAATCTACAAATGCATGCGCAGAAGAAAAATGAATCGCTTAAAATCATGGAAATGCATGTGCAGTTGTGGCGTACAAATGAAAATTGTCGTATATGCATTTTTCAATAGGAAATTAGAAGTAGTTTACAAGAGAGACCTGTAAATTTGGCTGTAACATAATGATTTTAAACTTCATTTTGAAACTTATCCGATCCATTTTCCAGGAATATGAGGTAATAGGACAGTAGAGGATATGTATTTTTCAAAGTTAGTCAAGGTCAGATGCATGTCGTGTCCACTTCTGTAATAATCAATCTCATATCACAAAAATTGTCATAATTTGGGGTTCGCTGCTCCTGTAACTGGTCTTAAATCACGATACGTTTCCTGAGATTACACTTCAGCGAAATGAATTTGAAGAAAGGTAAAAGGTTCTTTTGTCTGTGACGATTCGTGATTACGTAATCAACATTGTCGCGACAAATGAATGTGCTCATCAACATACACATTATCAGGTGGCGGCGGTCATGATGTGATCAAAGAAAGACTCCCGTTATTAGTCCATCTGTAGTAAGGTCCGTGCTCGAATAGACCTGTTCACAAAGTTATTCAAATTTATAGATGTTTCTTTCCTGGGGACCTAGTAACGAGGTATTCCTTTAACTTGTTATTAATGAATGAACTACAATACTTGGAATCCAGTTTGTATACATTACTTGTTACTATGTCTGACAAGCCTCTGACAAGCTTTCAGGTTGTCAAGAACAAAATTTGTTTTAAAAGTATGAATAAAATTTGAATATATCTGTGAACAGGTCTATTCTATTCATACTTCTTGTCTACACGAATGTTTGTCCTAAATTTGTCAAGAATAGCCAGGTGTATTTCACCAGACTCATGTCATCATTCCTTTAAAAAAAAGAAGTGAATCACATAGTTGTCAGTATTGCTGCTGTAGGGGTTCCGGGAAGAAACGTCTTCACTTTTAAGACAAATTTATAGTTTACTAATATACTGGTTATCTTGAGTTCTGGGAAAGATGAAAAAATAATTTGTGTGCTTTCTTATTCTTTTCGTGTCAGTTAGGAAGAATATCATAATAAAAAGGTCCGCTATATAGAAAGGATTGCTCTTCAAATTCCCTCATATTAGAAATATGACAAGAAATAGCTCGAAGTTCTCGCCAGTTTTGTCTCTGGTCCCATATACTCATTTCTGTGTGCAGTGCAAGAACCTTTTGGGGAAAGTTAGTGAATTTCTTATCAATTCGATAATCCCCAAATCTCACACTATACACATGTGTTTATGTACAACTATTCTAACTTTTCCAAATTGCTTTGGAACAGTTTCTTTCCCATTATAAATGCTTGACCATAACTTAAGATTACCTTAATATACATGTCCTTTAATTTGATAGCTATCGTAAAATGAGTTCGAAATACTAGAATGGTCATTATGACCATGAACCTCCATGATAACTAAAATGTACTAAATTTATGGAATCACAGAAAAGTGACATTGTTGCATTGTAGTCCGTGTAAAGTGATAATTTCGACTGGAGATATTATCATTTTGTGAGTTCTCCAGTCGTATTCTGACCAGAATTATTCATATCAAATTTTATAGAGTTTTACACCCGAACCTGGGTGACAGATGATATTTTCCATCATTCTGTTTGACAATTAAGGATATGCATTTTGTTGCAAGTCCCATGTACCTTTTTAAAGATGAAGTTGAGTTCTTGTAGTGCGATGACATTGCGAAAGAGACTGTATCATAGCTATTTGGAATGGTTGATGGTGTCTACATAAGAATTGGTGTATACTGTGAGGTTTTGGAATTATCAAAATGATAAATAAATTAACCAAATCTTTTGAAAAGCACATGTACTGCATACAGAAATGGGTATGAGACTGCACACACGCATGTGGCATGAATGTTCGGCCCGAACACTTCAGCTATTTCTCGTCTTATTTCGAATATGAGGGCATTTGAATAGCAGTCCTTTTTCAGGAGGCATTTCTCCTACTATGTTCTTCCAAATTGATATAAAAAGAATAAGAAAGCTCTCAAATTATTTTTAACCGATCCCAGAACTCAACCTTCTCTTTAAACTACATCCATCTCAGTCAGTTATGTCTTTATAAGAACTAGTGAAAATTAGTTTTACAAGTATACCAATGATAAATAGTAACATCTCGCCTAACGCAACTATGGATCTAAACCAGTCTACAAGTAAGAACGGAAAAATGAAGGTGAAGACAAAGAAATCACGACTCTATACAGATATACATGTATGTTCCGTGTAAACACGTTGCGGTTTGCGGTCTCTTATAAACTTCAAACGTTGGAAGAAATCAGATTAGAAAAATGAAGTCAAAACCGAAACGTAAGCTCTAGGGCATGTAGTTACAGACCGGGGGATTTATTAATCAAACATTATGCAGAATATGATACATGACTGGGATCTTCATTTAATAAACCCGTCCAGTAAGAGAATGGACACATACACGACACTTCACCTTTAACCTTTGACATTCATGATCGCGAGAGTTTAGCCGTGTTTATGATTTATGAAGCACCCACTGCGAGCTAGAGGTGCTAGTTAATGCATATAAGCCTTCATATTATTGCTTTGTATCATTTTGATCTTGCTAAAATTTGTCTGGATTTACTGTAAATCACATGAAATCTAAAATCTATGTCTAGAGTAATAAAGTAGTGAATCGAAACTTCGTCGGCTCAATCTTCCATACTTTCGTTTTAAAAATATAGGATTAAGTTATAAAAACATTTTCAACAGCACCCTGACAAATCATTTAGGGTGGCAATCACACACTTGTAGATGTAATGCGTTTTATTAAAATAGTCATACGAGCTTATACCGACATGATCAAAGAACGATTGGGAAATGTTGGGGGTTGGGGGGGGGGGTTCAGGTGTTGGGCATCGCTCATACCCTTTTTGATTGATGGGTGGGGATTATTCCTGGTAAAAAAATGTAATAAGCAAAAAAGGAATGGGAGTGGTCATGGCTATTTATGTCGGACGAAAAGGCTTTAGAATAAGTCAAAAATTGCCGATGGCAATATTTCTTAAAGGAAGTGTCACATCCCCACACCCCCCCCCCTCCCATCTCTGCCCCCATCCTTGTTAGAGAAGTATAATACTTTTCATCAAGTGTCTAAACAGACGTGTGTCGTTGCAAAGGCAGTAAAGATATTATTTTACAATTTAAGAAAAAAAATCAACTTTGAATCAATGTTTGAGTCAAAGCTTTTATCATTAAAATAAACAAAATAAACAAGGCAATATCTAATTAATATTGGTTCTAATGAAAACAAGAGAAATGTTAAAATAGTATTGGAACAGGAACTACTGCAGTCTTATTTTTTTTAATGTTAATTAATTTTTATTTTGACATTTCTGCAATCTTTACACAAAGAAAGATGATTGATTAATTCTTCATGATTTTATGTTTAGGCTGAATAGCATTAAATTAGATTAATTGAAAACAAAGGGGCGTTAAAATTTATTAACGTCTGTCTGGTTCTTATGCTTTATACGAATTGGAAAAAGCAAGATGATGTTAAAATGATGTTAAATGATAAAATGTGTTTCCAATCGAAATGACGTTTCTCTGAGTAGAAATAAAAATGTCTCGCTTGAATTCCATCGAACTCATCCGATTTGCAATATGGCATGCTAACGCTCTCTTTGTATTTCATTGAATTATCTTTAGATGAAGATATGAAAAGATGAAGGGCGGGTACACAGAAGGGTTTTAAACCGAGATGTCGTCCCTGGGCCAACATCCCAGAGCACACAGGGGTACAATTATGCTCCGGGCCCGCAGGGTGAGTGACCGAGAAAAGAGGCGGGCAAGGTTCTTAAACTGTCATTGTTACCGCTTTCTGATGTTTTATGAACGCTTTACATCTTATCATAATCAGGTCGAAAAATAGAGATATATATGACGCCAAATAGACCCCCGGCGCTGCCCTTCTTTCCAGGTAATGATATAAATTCAACTAGAGCGAAAACAGAGACAAAAGGAGTTCCGTTTTATGCGTTGAATGCAGAACCCACTCCTAATGTTTTCAGAATGCAAATTTTAAAGATCATTGAGAAATGAACATACGCTAGCTGAACTGTTATTGGGAAAGCAATTCATCATCATTTTATTTGACGTTGCAAAATATAACACAATTTTTTTTCGTAACGGCAGTGTTTTTCGAGACTATTATAGTCTGTCGTAAAACTATATAGAAAATAATTTATTAAAACTTTCTTCAGTAGGAAATCAGTTAGCTATTAGAACATTTATTTGACCTTTATATGCACTCCAAGAAAAGAAAATTGTCAGGACAACCGTAAGGAAAAAACAACACATATAACCGTTTTCAAACGCCAATGTTATGGAAAAATATCACTTTAGCGCTGTGTGTGACGTGAGGCAAACCTATCGTTACCTTTCGTTACTTTCGTCATCTTTCGTCAATCTTCGTCATCTTCCGGCACCTTTCGATTTATTTCGTTACTTTCGGCACCTTCTCATTACCTTTCGACGCATTTCGCCAGTGCTGTCATATCCTCACATCTTGCAACTCTTCATCACCATAAATAACGATAATTATAAATGAGCTTATCTTTGCCGACTCATCCACAAAAGTATTCAAATATAATAATAGGATTATGCAGACCCCCGTAGGTGAAACAAATATAATCGAATGCCATAAGGCTAAATAAGCTAAATAAGCTTACCATTTACATGAGTTTTCACTCTTATCCGTTTTGAATAAACGACGAAATACGAGAAAGGTTTTTTTTTTCTGTACAGCAAGATAAACCGATTTTTTAAAAGGTCTATATGTATGGAATGCCTCCACTTTAGATCATTTACGAGTCCACTGGATATAATCAAAGCATGGAGAGTTTTCGCCCCTTCTTTCTTTTAAATCATTTGTATAACAATAGTCCTTTTCAATAATTTATTTGTGTTTATGTTCTTAAAGAGAAATGTTTGTGGATATGAAATTAAAACAGGCAAGACAGGGGTTGTACAAACCTTGACCATTAAAGTGTGGTTTTCTGATAACGCGTACAACAATATCATGGGACTGACTCTCTGTCACAAGTTGGCCTAAGGTGTAAATATGTTATTGATTTACACATTAGGACGGTATTATTACAATAAACCTGAAATGTAAGACCACTTTGAAGAAGAAAAATGATGAAAATGCCTATACTTCTGAAGAAGCGGTGGCTCTCAACGGTTTGAGGTAGAACTCGGGAAACCGTTCTGATGAGTTACCGTGTTCGAGACCCTACTCAATGCCCTTGGCATTTATTGTAGCTCACCAAGTTCCATGAATAAGATTTAAAGCCGTAGTTTCCCAGGATCTTGATTTCAAGAGTTCGAAATGAATACTCAATCAGGAATTTAATCAAGCTATTCAGCTGAGAAATATCTTCTATAATTTCCCCTTAATTAATAATGATATCAAGAATAAATGATAACAGGAACATATTTCAGATGGGGGGGGGGGGGGGTAGCGGCGGCGAAACCAACGTGATCCAACAATGTCGAATGCGCAATATGCAAGATTAAGATAATGGTGTCAAAATGACCTTGACCTGGTGTCTATTGTCATAGGATCATTTTTGACCCAGAAGCACCGTGCTCTTCATATAATTAAGCCTGTGACGTCACACCTTTTTACGACTTCATCTCCCGGTTCTATATTGTTTCAGATCATCTTGTTTTTGTTTCTCTTTTTAAAACAAAAAGTAGAGAAGAATGAAAATAAATGACATACCACTCTTGGCGAGGTTTTTACCGCTTCCGATATTGCACGGAGATCCGTCAAAGACGATCAGCCCTAGTCTCATCTCAGACGGACGATGATTTTCATAATGCTTGAGCCAAAGCATATAATTAACTTCAAACTAATAGTTGTATGACTGCATTTTTTTTTTCAAAGCTTCAAGATGACGGCATGATGACTGAGTGAAAGGAAGCCATCAAAAATAAGTTAAATAATGATATAAAAATAGATAAAACATAATAAAGCGGGAGGTGAAGTCGTAAAAGGTGTGACGGCAAAAGTGAATTAAGAGGAGCGATAGAGGGGTAGGAGAAGAAAATAGATGGAAGAAGTAAAATGATAAAAATATTATATATATATATAGGTGTGTGGGGGTGTGGGTGTGTGTGTGTGTGTGTGTGTGTGTGTGTGTGTGTGTGTGTGTGTGTGTGTGTGTGTGTAAAGTATGATAATAATATATATAGTATGTGATCATATATATTATATAAATAATATTTTGATCCTCATCATGATGATAGCATTAATGATGCCAAAACTGCCAACCATACCCATCTAAATATTATCCAAATTACCCTCAGACCATTACCTATACACTGTGAAAATGTTGGGTAAATATTCGACCACAGTGATGGTAATTATGTGTCCGACCAATTTGGGGGCAATTTATGGCCAACTTGAGTATGTTTTGTCCCATCATGGACACCTTTTCATCTAAATTGAACAAAAATATTCTAAATTGGTCATAATTATATTGCCCAAAAGCTTGTAGGACTAATACCTAATTGCAGTCCAAGTTGGTCAAGATTTTACCCAACATTTTTTACAGTAAAGGGGATAATTGAACGTAGGTTGCAGTTGTCTTGGGGTAGTTTTCTGGGAGTACATGTCCGGGACCAGTAGGTAGTTGTCCTGGTCCCTTCCGCTATTTTAGCAATAAATAAAATTTTAGGTTTTCAATATCATTTCTTTTTATATGTATTCAGTGACAACTTTTTTTTTTTCATTTTCACTTTCAATATTGAACGGCGGTCTTTGTCTCAACCTCCGACACAGACTATTCGGGATCTGCGTCCAGGTCTTGATTCATAGCAGAAGAATACTTTTGACCAAGTGACCCCAGCAGACCTGAAATGCCAGGTGAGAAGTTGAGGCACACGGAAGACATCCTGGTGACTAGAGGTATTCTTCCTGCGGTGGGGAAGCAGGTCTGTGGCATCAAATGTCAGGCTAAGGTGTTTTTTTAAATAATCGAGGCTGGATGGACCGAGCGGAAGGTATGATGAACAGGTAATGGTTAATGATAAGGTTCTCCACGTTTTAAACAAAAATGTGCCCCTTTTTTTTTGGGGGGGGTCTTCTTATTCTTCTTTAGGAATCAATGTGCAGCAAAAACGTGACCAATATCCTCAAGGTAGGAAAACTATGAAGAGAGACTTTGTTTTTTCACTGTTTAATAAGTTTGCCACGCTGAATTGCCGGATATCATTGCCAATATTAATAATATCATATACGAAAAAAAAACTAACAAACACATTATAAACCAACCCTTACTAACCAATAGTAGCCGTATCATGCAATGGTAAAAATGTTTTTTTTTTATACTCAATGAAATGAAGATAAGAGGTCGATAATTATAAATTTCGTTAAAAAAAATTCGTAATCACCTCCCTTCTAGTTCTTACTAGATGATTTTGAGCAGTTTGATGGCTTGCGTTAATCAAAAATTTCTAGAATAGACGTATTATATTAGTCAAACGGAGCGTCTTGGATGCTTTTTAAAAAAACTTGGGAATGCCCAGCACCCCCCCCCCCCCCGTCACTGCCTTTACTTCTGAACACTGTTTGATATTCTTGAAATAAATGGGTGCCATTTAAAATATGAATTTGGCATAATGCAAAATCAATCCATAGTGTTCTGAGATGGAAGATAAACGAGAAAATAATCCCAAATTGAATATTCTGTTGATAATCAGTCTCAAATTGTCTTAAATTCGTGCGCTGATTAAACCCTAATCCAAAATACTTTCAAGCATCTCTCGTGAATGTGATTTTACCAAAGAAATATAAGCGCTAAAATGATGTTTTTCTCATTGTACAACGCATAGCCTGATGACTATATGATTTGTCATGCAAGTGCTATCAAGCGTCAGGAGCTTTGTTGTAGACGATTTTCTTCCCAATTTTTTCCAACCATTGTCCAATTACCCCTTGTTTTAGTTTTGCTAATGTAGTTGAAATTCCCAGGATGATTTTTTTTCCAAGACTATAGAAATAGATTGATCAATCTGGCCGCAGTAAATGAATTTCACAAATATCAAATAGCCGAATATGCTAACTGTTGATTAGCCAGAAACCATTTGGTCCAGTCATGAAGGGGTGAAGGAATTGGTTTCATTATGAATGGAATACCAAAAGGCCGAACGACTAAACCAGGGACGGTGCGGAGGGGATAGTGGCCCTCCCCCCCCCCCCCCCCCCACCACCACCACCATCACCATCCCGTAACGCTGCCATTGACCAGTATGCAATGTGGAAGTTTGGATGGCAAAATGAATCACACCAAGCCCATTTTTATCGTCTTATTACCTCCAAATGAGCAGCTGTACAATCTTATTAATTAAAATGAGTATCGGGAATAATTCATAATGGCTATTGCCTCTACAAAGACATGCATGGCTTATAAGACATAATACACAAAAATCCATTATATGAGGCGTAGTACTTCAAATTGTATAAGAACATACATAACACTTGAAATTTATATGAAAGAAATGTTCTAATTTTGTCAAGGATGGTCATTTATTATTCACCAGACAACAGATTTCAACATCTATATTTAGCAAAGAACATTGGAAGTAATGAATTTCGAAACGTAGCGATTTCTGAATCCGGTTTCATATTGGATTTTTTAGACATAATGCGACACAATAGCTAACCTTTATCAACGTGACATATCATTATCATTATAATTATTGAATCGTTTTATTTACCGGTAGACTCATTTAAAGGCAGGGCGTCGATCTGGGGGGGGGGCAGGAGGCAGATGCCTCCCAATAATTCAAAAATTCTCACAAAAAGCGATTTATCTTATTTGGAGCGAAAACCAAACTTTCGATTGATATAGACCCCAGAAATAATCAATTGATGATGATAATCAAAACCCATTTATAACAGGGGTCTTCATGGTCTTGCTGGAGCGGGAGATAAGGAGATCATAACCCATTCATAATTTCTGTTGGAAAATTATAATTGCTGTCCGCAAATTTTTGTGAATTTGATGACCTTTCTTTTCCTTGTCATGAAATTGGGAAACAAGTTCGACTTTGTTGAGAATCCTTCGATAAACTGGAAAAATTTGTTCTTGTACCCTCCCTTGAGCCATTGTCTTCTTATATATCACATGTTATGATTCAGCTGATACTCTGGTGCCTTTCAACCGGGTGGGAAAAGGAATCTCTACCCTTTGTTTAATTCCATTCACTTTTTGTTTCGAAAGATGTGATTAAAAGAAAACGTGTTGATACCAGTCCACGTGCAAGTCACACAGGCTGGGGATTTTCCCTTGACCACTTTCTCTGTAAATTCAAACCTCATGTATAAGCCTGTTACCTGGAGCCATTTGAAACAAAAGACAAAGTTTCCCAATCAAATGATAGAAAGAATTGTGTCAGTATCTCAACATGCTCAATGAACTAAGTAGCTTTACGGTTTACTCGCTATTGGATTTAATCAGGCACAGTTATACATGTACAATGTAAAACAACACAATTTTTTCGGTTCCTACAAAATATTGAAGGTACAGAATCATTACAAAATATATTATATGATCATATTTTCCCATCTTACTTTAACTTATATGAGGGAACTCCATCATTTTTCGTCTCAATTTGAGAGAATACATAGTAGAAATTATAAAATGTTATTTATTGATAAAAAGATTAATCTTGACCGCATTAAAGACTATCCCGGTTACAAACTGCGATGTGTTTTATTTAGAATGTTATGAATCAATTTCAATTAATACTGATTTGAAATATACTACATTTTGAATACTTTTAATCAAAATGAAAAAAATAAATATTTGTTTATTTGTCAATTACGTATCAAAATAATTAGTCCACCATGAATAGCTAGTGCAGTATTTAAAAAATGGGGGAGTAATGGCTAAACCTAAATTTAGCTTATATCTAGTTTGTTTAACCAAATTATTTATCATATCTAATGATATTTTTATATATTTGTTTGACTAAAGAAGGAATGACTGAGCGCTGCTTCAATAAAGAAACAATTTTTTAAAAATCGTTGTTATTGGGTATCGCTTTTATCTCTTTTCTGTATTGTATAACTCGTTATAAACATGAATATGAATGATTAAGGAAATCGGATCCTATCATAAGCAATGTTTCATTCAAGAAAAATCATTCTTACTTTTCATGCTGATGTTAAACTGCTTTATCCACATTTCAATATAAGTAGCAAGGGCAGGATCAGTAGGGTAGCTACAGAGGGGCAAGGGGGCACCACCTTCAATAAAATGGTGGAAAGGGGGGAAGGGTAACAGAGAGAGGGTGGAAGGGAGAGGGGTAAGGCAACTTGAAATGAAGAAGTTACAACCACTTCCCATGCACACTCTCCCTGTACTTGTATTTTATCCACCTTCTAAGCCCCACATTGACATCAGTTCCCCTAAAAAGCTCAATCCACCCTGTATTCAAAGAATAAAACAAACTAATGTGTGTTTTTTTTTTTTTTTGGGGGGGGGGTAATGTTTGATGGATTTGACGTCACCTAATTCTTAAAATTTAATGAGGAAATCCGCGGAGCTGCCTGAGAACGGATCGCAGAAAAGATAAGTTCCGCAACACTCGTGATATCATGAGAGTATTCTTTGTTTAGGGGTTGTTTGAAAACATATATTTTTACCAATCCTGTGTGAAAGTTCATATGTTGACAGGTCGTAGTTTGGAATGTACTTGAATTAAATTGAGCAAAATATTTTTTTAAAAATCACTGTTACGAGCAGAGCAACGATGTAGGCATGATAGTCACAACTTGCAGGGAAGAAACTAATTTGGACAAAATAAAGACGTTTTGATAAAAATAGATTATAACTAAATTTGAAATATTAGTTTATTTAAGAGAAATTGTATAGGCCAAAAGGGATACAGAACAGATCAAAAGGAAGATACAAAGGAAGACAGACAAAGAAGAAAGACAAACAGAGAGGGAAAAGAGAGAGAGAGAGAGAGGGGGGGAGAGGGAGAGAGAGAGAGAGAGAGAGGGGGGGAGAGAGAGAGAGGGAGAGGGAGAGAGAGAGAGAGAGAGGGGGGGGAGAGAGAGAGAGAGAAAGAGAGAGAGGGGAGAGGGAGAGAGAGAGAGAGAGAGGGGGAGAGGGAGAGAGAGAGAGAGAGAGAGGGGGAGAGGGAGAGAGAGAGAGAGAGGGAGGGAGAGAGAGAGAGACAGAGAGATGGAGAGAGAGAGAGAGGGGGGAGAGGGAGAGAGAGAGAGGGGGAGAGAGAGAGGGAGAGGGAGAGGGAGAGAGAGAGAGAGAGAGAGAGAGAGAGAGAGAAATGGGTATGAGAGAGAGGAGATGAGGGGGGGGGGGGGGGGTCACCATTCCTTACTAAATGTTTCAAACTTTTGCATACTTTGTGAGTACCAGATATGTACGTTATCTTAAATTTCATGGTCATCGATCAAAACAATTTTATATAAATCCAAACCAGAATATACCAGAAATTACAATAGCATCACGTAAAGATTCGAGACTGAAATGACGACTTGAACTGATATAAATATAGGCCATAGGAAAAAAAAATAATGGCACACAAAGCTACTTTTTGTGTTAAAAGGTTTTCTCCATATAGAACTAAACCAACCAACCACCAAACAAACAAACAAACACCTCTGCATATATTGTATAGGTATATTGATGACCAAATCGTCCCGAGCGGGTGGGCGTCACAACCCAATTATGCCCATTGTCGGAGTTGACTCGCTCTCAAGTAGGCGAGTCGGTACCATGCAATGAGGTTGGATAATGGCTTTCACTTTTGTCGTCTTTAACAAGATTTACTCGTCCAACTAGAAGTGAAAGGAAAGAATGGCTACACACATGATACATCTCATTGCACTTTCAAGTATTTTTGTTTAGTATTAAAAGACAAAACAAAAAAAAAAACTTTTTTTTACAGAGAAAACAGATTAACAGTCAGGAGAGCTACTTCGAACGTGATGTAATGTGATACCAGACGAATTGAGGCATAGCCTTTTTATAATAATCTTCTTTAAGAGTTTACGTTCAAATACTTGTGTTTGGTATCCATTATCAACTAATTTTATGAGTACAGATAAACAATATTATTTAGAAAATTGGAGCAATGTGATACATAGTGTAATGTCTCTCTCTCTCTCTCTCTCTCTCTCTCTCTCTCTCTCTCTCTCTCTCTCGATCAATCTAAAATGAATATCACAAAAAATCTGAATCCTTGCATTCACTTATGTTTTTAAAAACGGCCAAATACAGATAAAAATTATTTTCAACAAAAAGTAAAAATAATTTTTAACAAACTCAATGTTATGCCTTACGAAATCTCTTACTGTAATCTCTGAATGAATCCAAAAATGTTTCTTTCTATCTGAAAAAAAGAAAGAAAGAAACGCTTTATAATTTAAAGTAGAATGAAACCCTGGGGAAATATCCATTTTAATGAAAAGAGAGGATAGAGAGAAGCAATTTAAAAAAGGTTTCATCAAAATCGATTACGAAATGAAAAAGTTATGAAAGTTTGAAAAGTCTCAATTTACTTTCTGTGGCGATCCTCAAATTGGCAATGTTGCTTCAAAATGGCAGGTTTAGTAGTACAACTCTCAATATGTTTTGTACACAAAATTTCATATTTTCTCCATTATCTCCAAAGATGCTGCTTGAACTCAACATATTTTGTGTCAAATACATTTTCCAATGATATATCTTGAGCTAAGAAGGAGACAAGCTGCACCTTAAGAGATAATGGGGGAAATATGAAATTTTGTTTACAAAACATATGGAGAGTTGTACTACTAAACCTGTCACTTTGAAGCAACATTGCCAATTTGAGAATCGCCATAGAAAGTAAATTGAGACTTTTCAAACTTTCATAACTTTCTCATTTTCGTAACCGATTTTGATGGAACTTTTTAAAAATTGCTTCTCTCTACCCTCCCTTTTCATTAAAATTGATTTTTTTCCCCAGGGTTTCATTCTCCTTTAAGTGAAACCAAACATTTCTTCTTCTTCTTCTTTTTTTTTTTTTTTTTTTTTGCTCATGTTAAGTATGTTTATATTTGTTATTTATGTCCTTACAATTCACATCAAATTATATAGGAAGCTGCACCATAACTACCGATAAATAAAAGTATGATGTTGTTTGTTAAATAGAAATAAACAAAAAACATCAATATTGATTCATTTAATTATGTTCCGATAGTAGTCATTCATAGTTGGAAATGTTTATTGACTGTGCTAATTACACTATGCGACTACAATAAATAAACTATATAGTATTACGTTTTTATGTAAAGTCCTGACATTTCTAGGAAAATAGTATTGTTGATTACTTCCGGGGGAGACACCATTTTTGATAATAAAATTCCCTTTAATTTGTGATTTCAACCACAAAAGTCATGCTTTCATAAAGTAATTTCATACGGAAGTAGATGAAAAGTGTGTTTAACTCTTTGTTTGCCGCATAAATACTCTTCCATGGGATGTACGTGTAGAATATGTGCCAACTGGCACAATGGAGTTGCTCAGTAAGTGTTAATATTAGTTGAGATGATGACGATGATTAGTTTAGTGGCACAATGGAATGGCTCAGTAAGTGTTAATATTAGTTGAGATGATGACGATGATCAGTTTAGTGGCATATCAGAAAAAGCAAGCAACTCCTATGAATATTGACTTTTTGTCACCTTAATCACATTTTATTTAATGAAGAAATATTCAATTTCTGTATATTTTCAGTTCATTTCATATTTTTCTTGTCATATGTTTACAATTATTTTTCCGTTCTTTCTCCCTGTGTCGAGGTATATTTTTTCTCCTTTGCCGGCAGGTTTTGCCCTGTGTTGATCTCTACTGATTTAGTCAGTTCCTGCTATCTTACACTGGCATGACTGGTTTAACATACCGGCAGATACAACATTACATGATTTAGCCTGTCATACGAATGATTGATTTAAAAAAATTTAAAATAATAAAAATGAAACTGGATTGTCGATTTTGCGCAGTGACCTGATGACATCACATCGTCAACCTTGGTGGAAGCCTGTCGTTCAGTCTAACCAGTCGCTTAATGGCTTTAATTAGCGTGTGTGTGTGCCCTCACAAGCTACAGCAAGCTACGCATCACGAACCGTTGTTCCCTTCATGTTTTAAGTGCCGGATTCCGATTGGTCAGCCGAACCCAGTGAGTATCGAGTAGGAAAATGATACATCCGAGCCGTCGTTCGAATAAATGGGAGACCCATGCTTAACGGAGGTCCAGAGTACATGCAGAAATCTCAAATATTAACCAGAGTCATGCAGCCTCAAATTCAAAGTTTATTTCCAAGCGACAATTTATAGCATCAATTTTGCAAATAGTAAACATCGTTAGTGGTGACAGAACAAGCAGGAAGAGCTAGGGCTGTTAAGAGGAGCCAGTGGTTTAGTTTCGTAAAGGTTCTGGCTTTTTATTTAATGAAGTGCTTTGATTATTTCTGGTCATCATGAGCTCGAGTTCGTATTTCGTCAACCCGGCATTTTTCCCGACCTATCCTCATGCTGGAGAACAATTTTATGCGTCCCCTCCTGGTAGCTACGAACTCTCATCATGTGCATTTACCAAGAACCCGAAAACATCCTCCTATTCATCGAGTTCCTCCCCAAGTCTCGCGGCTACCACCAAGCCATCATGCACCCAACAGCTCGGCGCCGCTACCTTTTACGGCGGAGGTACTTTATCGAACTTTTCGACGACGGCCGGATACGGTGACCATTCGACGACATCGGCAGGTTACGGGTCCATGTCGCAGCCAATATCGCCAACGAGCGCGTGGGATTCGAGGATGGCAGCCACGTATAATTCGTCGTCATGGGGTAGCACGGCGGCGGAGTTGGGAGACGGGAGCTACAGGGGTAGAGTGAACGCGTTGACCGCTGGTACGGGGTGTTTGGTATCAGCGGCGGCCGAACCTAACAACAACCACTGCTCACAGGTGATGTCTCCCTGCAAATCTACCTCAGGTTACCCTTGGATGCCGGTAGCAGGTGGGAAAACATTTACTTATCATATTTTATTTCTATAAACCATAATAATATTATATTAAGCAACAAGGTCATGATGGTTATTTTTAGAATGTTTAATTTTATGAGAAATATTCAAATAAGTCCACTAAGTGTTGGCGAGGCTGGAGCATAGTTTTATTTGTATGAAATGGATGTCTGAAAGCTGTTTAGTGTATTGTGACTTGTTGTGACTTATGTTGTATCTCTAACTTATTTTCTGAAGGCTAAATACCTAGATATGCTTTCACACTTTAGGGTGTTTTATGATTTATTCTATGATTTAGATTCTACTCGAGGGAAAAACCCCCATGAATTTATAAAACCCAACTTTTTCCGCTTACATTTTTTTACAATTAGTATGTATTTATTACCGGTTGAATATATAATGCTACTAGTGCCATGTATAAATTTAACTGTATCGATCTCAAGTCCCTTTAATATCCCCTATTAAAATGAGGCATTTTTGCATGATCAAGCTCATGGCAACTGAAATAGACTTAATAATTGATTTGGTATTGATAGAAACAGAAGATTAATTAAGCATGATGCATTAGGGTCATTTTCGTCTTTCAATCAGGTGGAAGTTCAAATACGACTCTCCGTCATATCATGTTGTCTTTTGTTTCTTACAAAATGTATCTAACTCAGTAAGCGCTGTACGTGATCATTCATACACTAATTAGGAGCAAGTATTTTGCTTGGCATCGAATACTAGCGGTTGTACACGATAGGAAACAAAACTCAATCAAGTTTCGTAGTCACGCAAGCAGTGATTTCCTCTGTGAACTAAAATGAAAGTACTGTGATGAGACTGATTGGTTTTTTAGTAATTGCCTTTCTGAAAGGTGAAGAATGCTGCTTAGCTCTCTTTGTTAAGCGAAAGAGCAAGATCTTTATCTCTGTTTCACCATTACAAGACTAGATTATCATCACAATGCATATGCTAGATAGGTACTGTATTTTTACCATTCTCAAGGACTCTTCAATCTTCTGCAGTGTTTTGCGATGGTAATAAGTAAATGAGTAAACTGATCTCGAGCATTGAGTTATGGGATGATAAACTTTGCATAGCATCACGTAATTAACTATTAAAACGACTCATGCATTAATAAAAGGTGGATATTTCAGTTGTTTTTGTTTTTTTCATGGTTTAAAATAACTCAATGAACTCTGCCGCCGCCGGTGAAGCTCCCTAGCTCTGTGTTGCTGTCCATTTTTATCTTACTGGAAATGATATTTAATTACCACAACAGATCGAGGAAGAATCTAAATACTGGACTGATTTTATTTACGGTTAGTGTTAAGATTGTCGCATTCCTTCATTAGGCTTAACAAAGCATGCCCTGTGATAAGGCACAAACGGTAAGACAAGATTGTAAGTGATACGGCCAATAGTAGACACATTTAGACTGGTTGAAACGGTTAATGTCATCATAACCCGACTGTATGAGTTATATCAACCAGTCAGACACGCGCGTGAAATTATTTCAAAGGAATATGTAGGGACGCATTTATACTAGAAAAAATATTGAAATTAACACTGTTATTATAAATTTTCGTCTTAAAAACTTGTGGTAATTATTATGGTAGTACAGTTTAGTATTAGTGGTATTACCAGTAATGTTAGTGTTAAGGACACTGTTATAAATAATGATGAGGAGGAGGAGGAGGAGGAGGATGATGAATATATCAAAATAATAATAATGATGATTATAATAATAATGATAAAACATTAATGATAATATTTATAATGATAATAATGATAGTGGTGATATTGATATTGATAATAATAATAACAATAACAACAACTATAATTTAGATTTTTGTAGTGATGGTAGTACTAGTAGTAGTAGTAGTAGTAGTAGTAGTAGTAGTAGTAGTAATAGTAGTAGTATGGTAGTAGTAGTAGTAGTAGTAGTAGTAGCAGAAATAGTAATAGTAGTTGCAATATTAGTAGTAATAGTAGTAGTAATATTAGTAGTAGTAGTAGTAGTAGTAAAAGTAGTAGTAGTGGTAATATTAATAGTAGTAGTAGTAGTAGTAGTAGTAATAGTAGTAGTAGTGGTAGTGGTAGTGGTAGTGGTAGTAGTAGTAGTAATAGTAATAGTAGTAGTAGTAGTAGTAGTAGCAGTAGCAGTAGCAGTAGTAGTAGTAGTAGTAGTAGTAGTAGTAGTAGTAGTAGTAGTAGTAGTAGTAGTAGTAGTAGTAGTAGTAGTAGTAGTAGTAGTAGTAGTAGTAGTAGTAGTAGTAATAGTAATAGTAGTACGTTTGCGCGTTGCTTTCTCCTTCCTTTATTAATCAAGCATTATTCTTGGGCAAGTGGAAGTTTGAAATCGAAGGATTTTACATTTACGCATCTTGTTGATAAGATTACATAAGTACTTCATATGTACTCATTTTCAGTATATTCCTCCTGATTTTATTACTGTCTAAAAATTATAAAATATGTAGGAAATGTTTCCCATTTTTATGATTTGCAGCCATGAATATTCATGGGCTTTTAAAGCACTGTCTAATTGTGCTGATGATAATGAATATCTAACTACATACGGTAATTATACCATGTATACGAGAAGGTCTTCATGATAAACATCAATCATATCCTGGCAATTTTTAACCATGTCTTTCTCAAAATATGATATAAATGTGATATCCCACACCCCTCTTTAAGCGTTTTTCTTCATAAAGTTTATATGCAAGCGTACTTGTGGACAATCATTATAAATAAATTGACATAACTTACTTCAATTTGCCACCTTTTGAAAATCGTCTTACGAAAACATGATAAAACAGCTATTTATGTGAATTATATGGAACGTTGTAACACCGTTGTTTTAGAGGGCTGGCCATTATTTGAATTCCGTCATTTGGAGCCCAACATTAAATCTCTTCATTTATCATTCCAATCACTTGCAAAATACAGAAGGATCTTAGTATAGATATTTTGTGATTTCTGTGTACACTAAGAAGGAAACCAAGCTGCTAGACAACCCCTGGCAGTTTTCTTTTTATCTGATTTGATCGATCTACTCTAAATTTCCGGATTTCACTTTCCGGCTGCAAGAATTGACAGGGAGCGTGAAAGATTGACCGAATAGACCCAAATGATTTACCTACTGAAGTTTACTTGTTACTCGCAAGCATATAAAGTATATCTGAACATGACCAAATCTACTGATGATTTTTACTCGTTACTTGCCATATGAAAGGGTCCCAAGGAAGAACAGTGCATGTCTACAGATGGGCTACCCTGCTGTATGAATAAGGTATTGTAATGATAACAATGAATATTATCATTATTACTACTATTACGACAAGAGGAAATAGTATGAACAATCTTATACTGCTATAATAATACACCCAAATTTACTAATTATTTTGCTTGCGACTTTCAATAAAATTATATGAAATCGTTATTATGGCTCCAATATCCGATTTAAATTAACTAATATTACTTTTTATTCAATTGATTAAAAACCTAAATATGATATTAAAGTGTACAAATTTGCTAGTTACTTCTAACTTTCATCCCCCCCCCCCATCATAATAATACCTCTTACTAAGATATATTTCTTCGATTTTTGATTGTCCATGCATTTTCTTTATATTTAAAATTATATAATTATTCTATTATTGAATTTATTATGTATATAAAATTCCTCACAAGTTGATGCAACATAGGATTTTTGTCTAGCAAGACTAGCATAAGTAAAGGTTTGATATATAAGCAAGTCTTACCGGGAAATTAGATCCACGCGTCCCAATTTGGTATAATGATCGAAACTGGCCCCTAATTAGAATATTGGTAATTATGGTTTTAGGGCTTGGGGTTATGCCCTTGATTGAACACGTTTTTTGTATCTTTGTCCAAGTAACACTCTTTTGATTTTTTTTTTTTTTTTCAGTTGAAAACCATGATATCAATTTGTTCTTCCTTTTGAAAAACTTAAATATGGTTTTCATTTTACCAAATAAATCATCATGATTCATAGGTTAATTTTTATATTATTACATGATATTTTCCTTTCCCTTCTCTTTTTTTTTTTAATCTTCTTTCCAAATTAACTAAATTATCTTGTAGTTTTATTGTGTGGTTTTTATCAGTGATTCAATTGATATACACTCTATTAAAAAAAAAAAAGTCTTGTAATTTATATTTACTTCGAACCCAGAGCTGGTAGTTTTGACTAGAATAGTGCAGGTGCCCGTGGGAATAGTTATTCTAGTCAAATCTGACTATATTGTAGTCATGTTTGCTTAGATTGTTTTTAGAGTGTAATCTGCTATCCTCATTTCTTATCAGTTTTGTCAAATATTTATGTTTAACATTATTATTTTCGTTTATTTATTAAAACAATGAATTTTCTTGTTTTGATGCTAAATGAACCAATAATGCATTGAGTAGATTAACACCAATAAGTGTTCCTTTATTCTCTTTATTCTCCTCTGTATAACTATGCACCTGCTTCGGGTCTATACCCTTCCACTCTGACTACTCCAGCCGTCGCGACGGCTGGGAGTAGTCGACTGTCCAGTGGTTAACCGTTGACTCTCCTTGCAAACAATCTCTTCTACATGTCTAAGCGTGAGATCACTGTGCCTGTTCCATGAACTTACCAGCCCTGACTCCCCAACAACAAACCACAATTCATTCACAAAAACCAGTTCACCCCGTGCTAGAGCTACAGATAACCTGCCAAAAGCGTGACATAATCACTTTATTTGGTTGCTTGGATTCTCTGCGAAACAAGTTGTGTAGTTTTTATAGTTTTCCGAATCGGAAATTCAGCCGATTGCCACCAAACATTTTCCTCGGTGAAAAACGTTTAAAAAGATGAATACATAGGCCTGATAAACGTGATTGGGATTTTTTCGCTTGAGCGAAAATTGGAAAACTTCCGTTATTTTACTGTAATCATTTCAGCACCTGTAGTGAGGTAGAAAAATCATGAAAAAAGGTGTGTTCCTATGAGCAAAATGACTGGCTTTGAGTAAAGTATAATGACTCCTATGAAGATTTGTTTTAATGTTTTCTATAGGCCTATGTTAACATTTCCATCTTTCAGAATTGTCACAAGAGCTACTTTTCTTTCGCCGCCTCCCTTCTCCTTATCCCCTTCCCCCGCCCATCCCTCCCCCTCCACCTCCCACCTCCCTCTATCTTTCTCTCTCTCTCTCTCTCTCTCTCTCTCTCTCTCCCTCCCTCACTACTAACATCCTTGATCTAACTTCTCTTTTTCTTTCTCCCCCACCCAATCCCTCTGTCTCTCTCTTTCTGTACTTTTTAAAATATCTCGTACTCTTTGTTTCTTATTTTTGTATTTCTTTCTTCTCGTCTTCCTCTTTCACTGTCCTTCTTTCTCTTACCCGCTTCCGATTTCACATCTTTATTTTTATATATCTTAAACAATTGAAATTACGATACATCTTGCAGACGTGCAATTCAATTAAAGTAATCAAGCAAACAAAAATATAAAAACAATAATAGTCTCCGTTATCATTCTTAATTTAATGTGATTTTATTTGTATAATAACATTTCCTTCAATATAAATGAATCTTTTGAAGAATCATTGAAGACTTTTAGTAGTTTGATTAATACCAATAATTAATATTCTTTGTCACTCTGTGTACTTCTGTTTCATTTGACAAAGTTTAATTAATGCTGAATCCATTCCATGAATTTTCCAAAACAAAAGTGTAATAGGTAGTTGATTAATTAGCTCCACGGAACGTTAATTATCGGGTGAGTGTTTGATTCGAAAGCATTAATCATTTTATGTGTATAATGTTTCCCCTGTTGTGTCAAAATAACTTGCAAAAGCTCATTATTAAAGAGAGGACAAGGCTTTCTCCATCTATCCCCTGAAGCAGAAAGAAAATGACCGTAGGCTTATGTACATGTATCACACATTGATGTAAACTTGGAAATAAGGTCTCCAAAATATGCTTTATTTCCTGATAATCGTATATCAGAAATACTAAAAACTTACAGGCTTTGGTATAGGTCAACTTTCCAGTGGGTAAAATCTGGAAGAAATGGAGCACTGATCTATCATATCATTATACTAGACCTCTAGCCTTCATATTTTTAACGAAGAAAAGTAGTACTGAGTGTCGATTTCCCCGCAACGAATATATCACGATTTAAGTTTACTGTGTATGTTTTATGTATACATCTGCATCGTTAGCTCGAGATAAACAATGGAAAACTGTGGAACAGAATGCAAGAGCGTTTTGGTATTAAGACGATGATCTCGGCTGGCAGCAGTGTCTAGATATCCGCAGCGGTGCGGTGACAAATTACACCGGGGTCGGCTCGGGGCGCGTGGAGGCCACCAGACCCATTAGTGCGGCGGGGAAGGCCGTGGCCAGTCGCCGTGCTAACGCCCCAGACGTGATGAAATATTGAATGGGTTTTTCGTTTTGACCTGAAGAAACTTTGGGGTGCGAAGGTTTCACTATCATTCCATATATCATGCCGATATGAAGGGAAGGGTAATCTGACTAACAAAAGAAGAAGGAAAGAACATTTTCGTCTGGTAAAGAAAAGAAAGGAGAAACATTAAATGCAGAATTGTATAGAAGATGATGATGCTGAATATACTGATAATGGTAATGACTATGATGAGAATGACGGCGTTTGCCATTGATATCATTGTCACAAAAAACACCAAACGGTGAAATAATGTATAATGTTAAGTAACAATTTGACAGAACTACAAGAAAGGGGTAAGGTAAATTGAGAGGAGACCACGGCCCCGCAGCCTCTGTTATAAAACATCTGACTCCCCTCCCCCCCCCCCCCCATCTTAATTTTTGGACAAGTCCCACCGCCATCTCCTAAATCCTGATTCAATATTCGTTTGTTGCCAATCCCATAATATATTACTTCCGATTCTAAGTTTGATTGCTCAATAAATCTGCTTTCCATAAATTTTCTCTTCGTCATACTGGTTTAGCATCGTGGAATATTTGTCTTCAGAAGAGCAACTGCGAAAGTTATAATTCAGGAGAATCTTATCCCATCCTCGTTCAGTTTGTTTCAGTATGACCGAAATGTATACAAAACTAGTCAGAAATAGTGCTTTGGCTTGCAATTTTTTTTTTCTGTGGTTTATGTGATAACTTCGATGGATAGTTGATTCCTACAAACCTCAAATAACTTTTTACAGCAAATGTAATCAGTTGTTTCAAGAGCTGCGTGGGAATTTTGAAATGGTGTTTTCCGTGGTGAATTCAACTCATAATTTTACGTATGTTAAGTATATAAGTAAACACTTACTAATTAATCATAAGCCTCAGGAAATTATCATAATGGCATCAAAGCCACGTTGGAATATTTAGTTTTTTTTATAAATTTGAGGAAAAGCTTCAATATTTTCTCCAAATGAAGCAGCAAAAGCAAGTTTCAAAGATAACTTTTTTGAAGATCGCAAAATACATTTATATACGGCTGCCATGTTTACGTTGTTGTTGTTGGTGGTGGTTTTTGTTTATTTTTCCCCTTTCTTTTATGCCGGAAAATTCTTGCAATTTTAAAATGGCTGTCAAGATTAGAGTTATTAGTTATAAGATTCAATAAAAAGTGACTTTCACTCATGAGTCATAAAGACACTCTTGTTTGATTATTTGACATTATTTTTCATTATTAACTGATTAATTGATTTCAATGTCATCAAATACATGATCTTTTTTAATCGAATGAATTATTAGAAAAAAAAACAAATATCTACTTTGTAGACTTCTGCAGTGGAGTTTTACTTCTCCCGTAAACGTGAGAATTTTCGATACATCGATTTCAAAGAGCATGACGAGAAAAAGGCTCTGAACTATGATAGGTGTTTATCAGTTGCTGGAAATAAGCGAAACTGAGTATAAAATATCATTTATGAAAAAAAAGAACCTTTATTTCCTGTATTATGTACTATCGAGACAGTAACCCTAACTAAATATTGTGAATGAAATATTACTAACGTCTTTATTACCTTTGGTCTATTACGATTTGGTATATTCAATATTATCCAAGGACGACAGCAATCAACTATAACAATCAAATCAAACGTTCAACATCGGAATGGCCGAAAATAATACTCGTCTTACCCCTACCATGCCTCTAGGCCTATATCTATAAACAACTATGCTTTATAAAACAGAAGGTTGAGTTGTGGTTAAGGTAAAAATACTTTGAGAGCTTTCTCTTTTTTTTTTCAAGGAGACATTGGCCCATGAAAAAGATTGTTTTTAAAGTGCTCTCAAATAGTTTACAAATTTGGACCAAATTCGGATTTCACATGCCGACATGTGCGAGTGTGTAGTCCCATACACGCATATCTGTATGTAGTGTTTTTCAACAATATAACTTTTTTAAAAACCCAAAGTGACCGTACAGGCTGTACAAGTTTAAGGAGTTCATTTAAATACTGTTCGCATGTAAAGCTTTCTAAAATATTGTGTATTAGGAAAATTGATGAAAATATTGCCCATGTGAATTATATTCAATAACAGAGTTTATCCTTGCAACATATTTAATTTTAATGGTCCATACACATGATACAGTAGCCACAGTATATACCTTAACGCGAAAAGTTAGTGTCAGCTTATAATTTGTTATTAGATATTTCTAAATAGATTGTGATCAAAATAACCCCTTGTAAGTAGCATGTAAAATGCATGTGTTAAAAATGTATACTATTGATGAGGTAATTTTTGATGGATATTAAACACGGATATAGAAACGCAAGATACGAGATGCAAATGAACTAATATTACTACTAGCTTATTAGTTGTTACTCTCTCTGTATCTACGTGTGATTGGTCTTATCTTATGAATATATTTATTTCATGTATTATCATTAACAACACATTTTTAATGTCTTAAACTAAATTAAAGTGACAATTTTGTGCTTCTTATTTAGGATATCATGTCGAAGCAAAAGTATATCCTCAATTATATACTCTAAAGATTCATTGTTTGAAGAAGAACTAATTTCAAATGAAATAAATGGTAAGGTGATATATCATTTCTTTTTTGTTCAATCATTTATAATTGCATTGAAAGTTGAATAATTAGTTATTACTACCAAAATATACCATCTCGGTATGCATGGTATGTATTGTTTGCCTTAGCCTCTGATGTATACAAGGGCGGGACATCACAGACGAGGAACTTTTGTTTGTATTTGAAGACAAATCGTGCATGGCTAGTAATTATTTATTCTCACACGTTGAGGCCATCTTTCTTTTCCCATCTTGACATGGGAACAGAAGACTGCTACATTTCCCTTCACCGTCTTCAAAAACAAAGGGGGAGTCTAACTCTCCCTTTCTATCTTCTCTTGTGTTTTCTTTCTGCTGTTTTACTCGCTCAACTATTTGAAAAGGCACTACTGAATCTAACAAGCTTATAACAAAAATCGAAATAAGTGGAACATAGATTGTTGTTTTTTTTAAACGGTCTGTGAATTCATGTTCATGTAGGGGGTATTTTGAAAATTCTAATGAATAAAGCTAGCTATAGTTCGTAACAAGTTCAAACAAGGAATACTTTCAAAGCACACATTTGTAAGGCTGAATATATCATCTTGGCTCAGAAATTAATCGATTTCTCGACACATGAATAAAAAAGGAAAACTATTAAACTACTGAATTGGATCACAATAGCTTAACATCCTCACATAACCCTTTCACAGTTGTGATTTCGAGCTCCAAGGATGAATAAAATGATGATAGTGTTGATTATGCTACATAATTGTTTATTATTACGATGATGATGGTAGTAGCGATGATGATGATGATGATGATGATGATGATGATGATGATGATGATGATGATGATAATGATGATGATTATGGCGGTGGTGGTTGTAGTGGTGGTGGTGGTGGTGGTGATGGTGATGATGATGATAATGATGATGAAGTTGATGGTGATGATTGTGTTGGCGATTACTGAAGACGGGCTTTTATCTATTTCAGAGTAAACACTCTTTAATTGTCATAAATGATCAGAATATTATGTTCCACACCGTCTCCGTAGCCAAACACTACTCTTGCTTAATCCACCCGGAACGAATTCAATCCGGAATAAATCCCTTTTTGATCTATTTTCACACCCTTAAGCTGTAACTTCAGCCCCGATCTTTATCGGCTTATCCACATGCATGTTCTTCTATCTCTCTTCTATTCTGCCAAATGTTTGCATGAGCAACTCCGATCAAAATGCCTAAATATCTGGAAACAGATTTAATCTTTAAAAAGAAAGACCATCTCAAGAGAAAGCCGTTTATAAGATTATCCCACACTACAGAAACACTTCATGAAAAGCACTGCAGAAATGTGCGATTAATTTTCATTTTGTATGGAAGATCCAACATTCCTTTACAAAACCAATCATCCAATTATAGGCTACACAAATACATGCCTTTTATTGTTTTGTTTTTTTCTGCTGACAAACCCAAATGTTCACATTGTTTCATTTTCCGTTACACAGGTATTTGCGGATGTTGACCAAAGTTCATTGCAATGTAACCAATTATGAAATGTAACTTGTTGCCGGAGAACAAAACTTAAACAATGGCGGAAAAATGCTCTGTTATGATACTTTTGGGGGGGACAGGTGCTGATTTAATGAGTTACTCTATTAGGTGCCCCAATTCAATTAAAAATCATAAATATTTTATAGGTTACATAAATAGATTTACCAAATGATATATAAAAAGGGATCGTTGCTCACGCTAATTCCTACGGCAGCGCTTGTGTTAGAGATAAACGCAAAAGTCCAAATGGAATACAAGGAAATATAAGTCACTGGAAGTACTATATCGAATGAATGTAGAACGAAGATGAATAATGAGTTTGAATGACGCCGTTAATGACAATGACATTTCAGTATAAATGTAAATGATACTGTTGATTGATCCCCCTCGGGTTTACGATTAGATAATAGATGTGAACGCAAAATGATGAATTAAGCTTTCAATATGTAGATGCAAGTAAGAGTTAGCTAACCATAATCATCCACGCGCTATGCGTGTTTCAATATTGTGCAATGGACAGTGACCCATTTTGCTTCAGTCTCTCTATCCCGCTAAATATATAGGATTAGTATTAAAGGGAAGGGTGAGTTCTGGGAAAGGTAAATAAATTATTTGTAAGCTTTCTCATTCCTATTATGTCACTTTGGAAGAACATCATAGTAGAAATGTCTCCTGAAAGGGATTGCTCTTCAAATACCCTCATATTCAAAATATGACGAGAAACAGCTGAAATGTTCGGGCCGAACATGTGTATGCAGTCCCATATACACATTTCTGTGTTCAGTGCATGTGACTCTCAGCAGGATTGAGTAAATTTCTTCACATTTTGGTGATTCTAAAACCTTACAGCATACACCAAATCTTATGTACCTATAATCAACCTTTCCCAATTGCTTTGAGACAGTTTCTTTCACAATTCAATCTCATGACCAGAACTCAACTTTATCTTTAAGGTTGCAATTGGATTTTAGGTTAGAGTTAGGGTTAGGTTTAGCATTTTGGTCTAGGATTAAAGTTAGGAATTAGTTTAATGTACAAATTTGACCATGGGGCAATTGTCGGGGGAGCATGTTGTCGTAAAACTCAAATGACTATACACCCAATATCATTACTATTGTGTCAGTTTCGGGTTTGAGATTCAACCATTTTGACCCGACCATCGAATCCTATGAGCCTTCTAATCGTCTTAAATGTCTAGATGTCTCGTCTTTTTTCTTCTTTTTTTTCGTGCTGATCATAAACATAGCTGAAGAGAAAGTCGAAATATCTGACAGGCAGAATGTAGTTTGGAATTCTGGTAAAGAAAGAATGATAAGATTTTTTCAGTCACAGAATACAAGAAAATTTACTCTGTATGATAAATATTACAGCTAAATAATATGTCAGCAAAATATATGTGGTATAAAACATGTAATAGTTCCGCGATAAGAAAAATAAGATAAATGGAGGGGATAGACCATTAAATTCATGAATAAGATATTCAAGTAAAATCTCATTTACTTTCATATCCTTGATGTTTTAATGTAATTTTCGTAAATAACTATCATGATTGCTGTGCTGTTCCACTCAACCATGTTAACATGTTTACTCCACGATAAATAAGACTAACTTCGGACCATCAAACTCTTTAGGAAAATAAATTTCATCCCCACAGTCCAAGTTTACCTTTGAGAAAAATACTAGTTCCTTCAGCCTTCTTCCATGTGCAACTAATTTGTACCATTCTGCAAGATTACAGTGTACGATATTTGCTCGCTCTCTTTATTTTATTTAATTGTGGTGATAATACATAATGTTAAAATGGTTTTGTTCATATCTTTATATGTATATAAGCCTATACGGTAGAGTAAACATAGGAGGTGATTTTGTGTGACCATTATCAAACAAGAACATGCCATTATGATTGTCGAGAAGATTGGATTCTTACAAGAAAAAAACAAAACAAACACACACACGAAAAACATAGCCATTGACATGAATTCACAAGTTTATGATTAGGTGAACATGTTGTTGCCAATGTTGAAAACATAACCATTTTGCAGTCAAATCTAAGCGAATTTTCATGACATTTAATGTTCTAAATAGCTTAAATAAACCAGAGGAAAAATCAAGCGTGGCAGTTTCATTTACAAATGAACACAGTGTGAGGTTTTTTTAGCTATAAATATTTCCATACAGATATAATTTCATCTTTTTTTTATAAAACACCTTTTAACCTTCTACATCTTTATTCTTTGTATCATTCTTCTGCAGGTCCAAATGTTGGTCTCGAAGTTGGCAGAAAAAGATGTCGGCAGACCTACACACGCTACCAGACTCTCGAGCTGGAGAAAGAGTTTCACTTCAACCGCTACCTGACGCGAAGAAGACGAATCGAACTTAGCCATCTTCTCGGATTGACAGAACGACAGATCAAGATTTGGTTCCAGAACAGACGGATGAAGTATAAGAAGGAAAGCAAGAACAAAGAGGAAGGAGGATCGGGAGAGGGGGAAGGAGAAAACGAGACCGAGTCGACGAGTACGGAGAACGCTCAGCCGCAGAGCGGCGTGCACGGGGTGACGATACTAGAAAAACCCTCGTCGTTAGTACTACACGTAGATGATGCCGGGGGACTAAACACTGTGCGGCATTCATGAAAAGGGTGATTATTTGAAGGGAAAGACTGTATTTAAACAAAAAATATTTGTTCCTTGACATCAGTTGATAATTTATAAAGGAAAAAAAAGTCAGGGGATTAATTGAAGAGTTTATGTGGAACCCAAGGGTATTATCATATTGTGACGTTGTGTGTGTATTGTCACCTGGATGTAAATAGTATAAAGAACTCGATGTGTAAATTATGTATATAATCTCTGGACTTCATGTGTATAGAGATAGAAACAGTCTTGAAATGTTGACATAGTTCAAAGGTATGCTGAATCACAGTGGTGTCATCACATATCACGCGGGCGTCGGGCAGCCAATGGTGACGGCCCGATCGACTCACTCTATTCGCTGGTCTCCAAAAGTCACGTGACGCACCCAAGACACACGCATTTTGGTTGTTGTTTTTTCTGTTGTTTTATTACTATGTCCCACGATTTCACAGTACTACTTAATAAATGTGCTGCACTTGAATCCACAAATGTACATGTATATAATTATACGGAAGGAGAATGTTCTTGGGTACTTTGTCGAATCGACAAGTTTGTAATTTTGAAGAATGACCTGAAATGTTTTTCTCAGGTGACTTAACTTTGTGAATAATCACAATTAACATCGACAATAAAGATATAATACTAATGCAAAAATCTACGAAACAACGTAATTTATAAGCTTTGCTGTGTAAATCTCTGCGTTGGTGATAAAATAATATTTAAAAAAAGAAAAGAAAAGAAAAACATAATTTAAGACGACGACCTTTTGTAGAAATATTTTTCACCTATCAACTGATTATTAATCCACTTTCGATCATTGTCGATTGGGAGGAAATATACGTGTAAAATTCTCATGATGTTTAAATAGCGAGGAAGTCTGCTCAGTTAGCAAACTCTAAGAAATCGGGGAAACTGCCCGGGCTTTAATCGGGAATCGAGTTATTGAAAATCATATAATGTTTTCAGTTTAATATTATGCTTCATACAGCATGTAGTTAGGGATTTGATAAGGCGATATAAGATGTAGAATCTTCAGTTTAAGATGATTCATCAGTACAAAATCAACGGTACTCTATATGAATATCGCTAGATAATAAAAAAAAATAAACATTCCATAATGTAACAGTTAGATATGATCACAACATTCCAAAGGTTTATTTCAAAATAGATTTTAGGCATGTATTTTCTCCATTTTATTCAGTTTTTCATTTTTTTTTTAAGTTACAGCATTTCGTTCTGCATAAATCTCTCGTAGGTCCATAATATAATGAACTTTTTTTTTTACGCACGGTAACTTAATATGTATTTGTTAATAATTTATGCATTCTTTTTAACAGGCTGTTTGAATTAGACTGTAATCACTGGAACTCATTCTGACGTGTGTCGAATGAATTTGAGGTGTATGTTTTAATTTTTTTTTTTTTCAGAGTTATCTTTATTAAAGCTTTTGATACAAATTGGTGCAATTGTAAACAATTGGTAGACCCAGAAAAGAGCCCTTTGACATCTCTTGTGTGAATTGGATTCATAATATTATGCCCCTTCATATCTTCTCTCGTTTATCTTCTTCTCCATATTTCACTTACCTGTTCATTACTATTAAACAATTTTCAATCCCCTCTATTCTATGTCATTTTATAAAAAAAACAACCGTTCCAATTTTTGCGTTTTTGTTTTTCTCCAATGCAGGGTATTAAAGAAACCTTAATTGTTCCTACCTGCAATATCTTTAATTTGTTCAGGATTTCTTAGCCACGAAATAAAGTTGTTTAATGTTTCCTGTCCTTTTACTAATGACATGCTAGATGCTTGAGATAGCAATTTGAAAGATGTACTTGCTGATAAAGACTGTAATAACCTATTGGTATACTCGATTGTTTCAGGAAATTCCGACGATGTTAGTTGCTTCAAGGAACTTGCAGGAACTCTTTTTAGTGCACTCTGTGTATTGTTCAGAACGCGAGCACCAAGCGTTGCTTGTGTACATAACAGCGCCGATCCCCATAAAACTATAGAATCAGAAGGGGGAAAAAATACATATGTGTTTGTATTTGGCTATTGTTAGAGGCCAGTATGCAAGAGCGATGGCAAATATTCAACCGTTTACAAAATATGGCTTGTTTAACCTGAATCCGAGCAAGTAAAAATCATGAGCCGGTACCAAAGGGAACTATCGCAAGATGTTTCAACAGATGTGCAAAATAGCCATCCTCTAGGGACGATTTCAAATCGCACATTGCCTAAAATGCAAATTACTTGGAGTATTTTTCATTTCATTCGAGGTTCTAGAGATTTACCAAAACGATGCAATTTGAGGTTGATACTGTTTGCTCGGCAGACGATGTCCCCGCTGTTTTAGAGCGCACTAAACGGTTTCGCGCCATTGCGCATATGATTATCAGTTACAATGACAATGTAGCGATATATGTTTCTTATTATGGATTCATGCCTGCCGTCTGGTGTACGTAAAGCCATCTAAACTATGGCGGGGTAGGACGGTGAGGACCCTTAAAATAAGACTTGATTGATGATGTCGATTTCTGAAGAATAGATCATGGTAATTGACCGAGAAAAAGGAGGGCGAGCATGCAGAAAAGCCCCATATCTCACGCCTCGATGCGCGATAAATCTCCTCGTGAATCAGTGCGGGAGACCGCACCGTATACGAGCCTGGCTGATTGGGAATATTGGGATGCGCTCGATTAGTTCCAGTTAACCACGCATGTGTATGCAATACTTTCCACCCCACCCCCGTCCCTCTCTGCTCTAATATATCTATACCATAATTACTTAAAAACATATAACTTAATGACCAGGGTCCATGTTGGTATGTTTTACAACACTCCGTCCTTCGGAGAACATCTGAGTTCAAGCTTGTTAATTGCTACTATACTCATGCCATTTGTCAAAGAAAGAAATCATAAATGATGAAATAAACTAGGGCGGATGTCAAAGCTTGTATGATTGGAACAAATCCTTCGGGTAATTCAATTCTCCTGCGATACCAGAAGCTAAAGGGGGGGGGGGGTAATAGAAATGAAACAATGGGAATGAAAAAGAATTGAAGACCACTTAAGCAAACACGTTTAATTATAACGCTTCAGGCCTACCTCTCACAATGACATAATCATACTATATATGATTTATCTCTTGTTCTCCTCCATTAAACACAATGTTTCGGAGTTCTTGATATGCGAATTAATATATTCTTTTTAAAGATGAACTCTTTTTTCTTACATTATTTTAATTACATCTGTGAACGAAGAAACTCCAATATACATATAAATGAAAATGTCGAGGGAATAGGTACAGATTAAACTCTGTGAAAGCAGTGAAGCTTTGATATGACGTATGATTAACCAAACCATTCCTATGAATGTCATATTTGTAAGTTTCTAGAAAAAATATATCGAACTGTAGTTTCCAAACTTGAAATGATTGCATTTTTCATGGTATCCGCTTTCATATTATTTGGAATATGTATACATCTAATCACGTGGATCCTATCCAAAATGAAATTTACATATACTTCTTTATCCTCTTTTGTGGTAAAAATCAACGAGAAATGGATATTTGTTAAGCGTTTTCCAGTGACATTAGCCCCTGTCTTTTAAGTTAAAACGAGTTAAACCTATATACATGTGTACATGCACTTGAAGAGTAAAATTATTATAACTGCTATGTGACTCATTTGTCATTGTTTTCACTGAGCTATAAAGGTGCAAATATTTGTGAAATTTTTATTATGATTGTCTATGTGTGATATGTGGATTTATTGCTATATGAACAATAAAAAGGAAAAGAAAACGATATGTTGAATTCTAATTACTTCTTTATTTGTGTGGATAGTAAATGATAATGGCGATGCTTAAATATTAGTAGTAGAACAAATAGTGTGCTACTAAGGTACTACATGATAATTTTAAAATTTAAAAAGCTTTTCTTGACATGTTTAGATAATAATCTAGAAATATGAAATTGAAATCATTATCATTTAATACATTAAATATACACTTTTAACACATTTCTTATTGAAACAGGCATCTGTCATAACAATACAACATAAACATAAAACAATTATCTAAAAAATGAAATTCTAGGGGGAAAATAATCAGTAGATGTAAATCAAATGTTGAAGTATAATGATGTTAAATGTGTTGATGGTATTCAGATGTCGTACAGGTACTAAATTATTAAGATGTCATATGTGTTAGTAGCCTTACGGATAAAATGATAACCTCTTTGTCATTTTTCACTCATCATAATAAATTTATCATATTCTTTTCAGTACAGACAACAACTGATACACTTTACAAAAAAGGGAAGGGGAGGTGACATGAATAGAATTATGTTACGATCCACTGACACACTTTTCCTTTACACGATGGCCTTAGTTTCTTACATTTCCCCCCCCCCCCCCCCCTAACATCAATGAAAATAATTATGTCAATTTCAGTCTGGGAGTATGAGTGGGGACCACTCCTAGATACTTCATAATATTCTAGATACTGTGGGACTATAGATTTAATTTTTGTTAATACAAAGGGGGAAAGGGGGAGGGGGCTCCTTTATCCTAATGGAAGCAGGCTATATTGTTGCCTCCCCACCCCTCCTTTTCTACCAGTAAAAAAGAAGCCGACTCATGGAGTGGATCAGTAGCCGAAAACCCATTAACAGATTAAGCTCACAAAAGATTTGAAGCTGGTTGGTCCTTGTTTTCTTCCTATTCCATTGTACGAGTCCTCGTCTTCTTGTCGACATAAAATTAGCCTACAGGAATTTATCTCCATAACAGTCTTTCCTATCAAAAGAAGAGATCAATAAACAGTTAATAGAGAGATAAAAACGAATTGAATTGTTTCATGCTAGGGTACATCTACGACAACGTTTTACAGTCATCTCTTGTTGGTAAGTTTAAGATGTAAACAAATTCTGTGGTGTATTGTCGGCTTATCTATTCTAAACCCCCCCCCCCCCCCCAACAACAACAACAACAAAAAGTTTGATCTATTTTCTTTAAAAAAAAAAAAAAAAAATGTTTCTCTATATATTATCTTTCTCTGTATCTCACAATGCTTTAGACATGGGCGAAAATATGCAGGAAAGTCTTTTCATGGGGGGGGGGTACAAAATAAAAGGCCGTCTACCCCCCCCCCCCCCCCCGATGAACAGAATTGCGCTACACATCTCCGCCACTGGCTTTAGAGATTATATATATATATATTGAGAATTTATTGATAAGTATATAATTATTGAAATGAAAACATAAGGTGATTTTGATTGATTTTGATTGACTTTTATTTGATTGATTTATTTCTCTTCATGATATTTTTTTTCTTCAAACATATTTTACAAACTGATTACAACATAAGAAACAAATGTTAATACATTATCAAGCAAAGTAATCTCTTTTTGTTTTTCGCTGTAGATTTCTCCAATTTTCGTTGATTTATAAAAGCATCCTCAGACAGTGATCACAAACATTTTTCTTCTAGCCAGCATTTAGGTGAAATAAAACTGGATTCAGTGGACATATTGGAACTATCAATGAGATTCAGACCAGACTTGAGAGAACATTATTCTTTTTTTAAATATCGACGTCCAAAATGGCAAGAAAAAGATACGGCATAAAAGATGGATCCTGGTATGAAATTATATAAAAATGAGGAAACTTAATAAGTATGTTCATTTCTCTAATTATCATGGAATCATATAAAAACGAATGAAGTATTTAAAACAATCTGGAATAACAAAAGGGAGAAGAAAATGACAATCTTACTATCCGCGTACTTTTGGTATTAAAAACAGCCATCATGGTCATACTTGATAATGCTCACGTTTTGTACCTCACATATTCATGAAAAATTATTATCAATATTATTTTCATTCTTTTTATCATTCATCGTATTAAGGTTGTACTATTGATCAGCTTGTTATGTGTAACATTGAAATAGAAATAATCATTTCATGATGGATTGCAAAGAAAAGTCGAGAGAATCGACAGAAATTCAATGACAGCCTACCACAAAAATTATTGTTTTTGTTGTTGTTGCTTTCCGTTTTCTTTATTTAATTCATACACCATGTATGCTAAAAAACAACAACAAACAAACAAAAACAAACGTATTAATAAAATTCTGATATTTTTTCCCTGTCAAGGAGGGGAAGTATCATTGGCTTAATTGCTTCACAGAAATTTGCATAATTTCTGTAATAAGCCTTCTAAATATAACCATTCAATTATTACATGGCAAAGACTGGGAAATTTGAACAATGCACAGGCACTTGACGGAGAGTGGTTTATTTTGAAATGTAGAGGGAAAGAAACATCCGATCCTACCATGGACACGCATCATTTCCTTTTCCTGTTTATATTTTTTTCCTTTCGGGATGCACACGTACCTTAATTTCTCACGCATGGAAGTTTCTTTTCATACAGAACCAGTGTGGCAAACGAGTCACAATGAATTATGAACGTTTATCTTTAGATTCCGGATTTTCTGGGGTTTTTTATTTGGGGCCATATGACATTGAACTGGAGCTGATCTGCTAAGCTTGGTTAATGAGAGGAATCATGAAACAAGAGGGGAAAGTGCGAAGTTCTGTATAGAAAATAAGTGTGTTAATCATGTTTTGATTCAGAAGAAACACATGGAAGATAGGAAAAGGCAGATGAAAGGAAGGAGGAGCAGGATTAGGAGAAGGTGAATGAATGAGATGAGCAGAAAATCATGACTGGAACTCGTGATGGTGATGACGAGGAAGAAGAGGTGGAGGAGGAGAATGGTACTGATGATGATGATGGTGGTGGTGGTGGTGGTGATAATGATGATGACAAAGGTGATAATGATGATGATGACGTTGGTGATAAAAATGATAATAATGATGATAATAATGACTATGATGATGAAGTGAAGAGGTTTAAGAAGGCGTTAATTATAATAACAATATGTCGAAAATGATAACGATTTCTAACCAAGGCCAAAGAAAGCAAATTATCAAGATTAAAAAAAAAGCTTCCATTAGTGATGATGCTGTTGACGGCAACTGTGACGGCGAGAGCCTCTTAAAAAATCACATTGTCTCCATTTAATTCATAAAATGAACGCGTAGAAGTCACATTAGATTAAAAAGGGATGAATATATCTGTATATGCCGACATGATCCAGTTGACAGAGACAAGCTTAATTAACACAAAACAATGTATTTTGCGATGTTCATGAGTCATTATTCCGGAAAAGCATTGTTTTGCTCACATGGTAAAACAAAACGTAACCGTGACCCTAATATCAACACATACACTACCTGAAAACATGGATATACCTCTGTCGGTAGTATATATGCTGAAAACAACATACGACGGATTCATACGAGCCAGGGCCAAAGCCCCCCCCCCCCCCCCCCCGCTTGAATCTTATTCTTTCAGTTTGTACTTTGTTTTAGGATAGCGAACTATTCTGCACCACTGATGCACCCAATACCTTTTTAAAAACTTAATATTAGAGTTATATTATGGTATCACTTCTACAAACATTTAATTTTCCTCAATTGATTTTTTTAAATCTTTATTGATTCTCTTTCGAGTTTACAAATAGCTATCTATATCTACACTTTAATGCTATAAAAGTAATGTCAACCGATAGAAATAGCCGACTTAAATTATTGATACCGTAATACATGTACATACCTTGCATGTCTAGTGTAAAGATTCCAAAGCAACAGGCCATCCCAAAATGTGAAAGCAAAGTGTTGATTGTTTAAAATATTGTTTAAATGTTTAACTTGAAATGCTTTATAACCCCAAAAGTGCAGCCATGCAGTGTACAGTATTAACAACTACAACAACAACAACAAAACTTTTCATCTGCTCTCGTAATGCATGTATACTGACGGTAAGTGAATATATAAAAATTTTGGCGAATTCTATTGCATGGGAATTTATTTGCCGTTGATTTTCAGTCAAGATCATATAGCTGTTCATGTGTATTTTACAATCTACCTATATCATCTTCGCAGAGTTGCGTCATAATTTGTAACAATATCATGACTGATACTAGGTTTACAATTAGCACACCTCTAACATGATTTTTTTTTTCCTATTTGAGAAGCTTTCTTTCCCTTACCCAAGTGATGCCCTTCTCCTCTTCATACTAAAAATGACAATTTTATCGCTTTATAGTATTCCTTTTTTTATTTATGGGGTCAACAAATGTTGTGATTCCTGAAGGAATTTTAATGAACGTTAATTAATATTACAAAGTCACTTTCATTTTAGTGAAGTTTTGGGGAACTTTGACAGAGTGCCCTGCATGAAATTAATGTCATCCACAATATAAATAACCTTTCAAAAAGCTTGTATTCAGTGTATCTTTCGCCACTTTCGTTGAAATATATAGGATGACATGTAATTGCTGATGTGCTTGAATACCAGCAACAACAAAAAAAAAACATCCATACACTGTGATATAATAAGGGCAGAGTGTTGTTAATCGTAGTAAAAAAATAATAATAATAAATTAAAGAGAAAAATCGCACATGATAGTACTTGGTCCCTGATATTGTACGTATATAATATGGATTTTTACATTAATGGAGTTATGAATAAAATGATACCTAATAATTTACCGAAAATGGCTATAACTTGAACCATTTGTTGGAGTAGGCTTTCATTCAAGAGTAATGTTTGAAAGATTTTATTACCACTAAATAAATGATACATAATTTACCGTAAATGGCTATAACTTGAATCCTTTGTTGGAGTAGGCTTTCATTGAAGCGTAATGTTTGAAAGATTTTATTATTACTACGCGTATTATGTACTGTATGACGTACCGGTATATCATATTCAATGAAAGTAAAATATAATTTTTGAAATTTGATAGAATTGGGGTTCCTTCTAAAATCACATAGATCGTAATTTTAAAACTTAGTTTTTATTATGAATTCAAATCATTTGTATGCATACCTTAGGAAAACTAGACACACTAATGATGAAAGAATATCAGTGATTTGTTTTAAAAGCCAAATGAAGAAGACATAGAACATTACATGACCTAACGCCACTTCCAACATCCAGTCTTTTTTCTTTTCTTTTTTTACTTTCCTTCTGTTATAATCACGATCGCTTTTACCCATTAAATGTATTTAGCATCATCATTGTAATTAAGTATAACTGAATTCAATTCATACTGCATTTGGTTTTTATAAATGTATCATTGGGCAGCTAGGTCGTTAAAGTAATTTGTTTTTCTTCTACGGCTTAATCAAGATGTGAATGTGCTGGTGCCTATCACGCTGGCCTCAATCATGTAGCTTGAAAAGATATTTAATGGTCATCAGATAATTAATAGTTTTCTGGAGTACACCAATAGCCCAGCTTGAATAGGCGACACGCCGGTTAAAGAAAATAATCTTTTGACAGTCGTTTGGTAAATGTATATTTAAAGCGTGTAAAACTTGTGGTAAATCGTGTTTAGAGGCATATGAAACAGCCAGCGATTAGTAGCATGCTTCAGGGAATTCTAACCAACAAAAAAGAGAAAACATCGAAAAGTGGGTATCACTGGCGAACAGAAACTGTAGCCCCTTTGAGCCCAGATTCGACCCTCTTTTCAAGGAGCTGTTTGAAGTGGAGAAATGAATAGAGCGAGGGAGAATAGAGCGAGCTCAGATTATAGGATTTGCTTTCAAACTTGAATAATTTTTGCCCGAGCGCGATTACGCCGGGCGGCCGGCGGCGCTGCATGGGTGGCGAACACAATGAGGGACTCTCCAGAGAGTGGGGTTGCCAATTTGCCTTTCATATGGCCCACTCCGAGAGAAAGGATGCGGAGTTTGGAACATTTATGGATGAGACACCAAGGAGCCCTGCCTGGATTGATACTTAAATAAGCGGCACTAATCCATGATGACTTAATCAAAGGCGTTACAATGAAACCCGAATCAGTGCTTGACGAAGGGCAAAATATGCCCTAAGAATTTTCAGTGAATTATTGTGGACCGTTATATGTAACCCCTAACACATATCTCTGTTTTGGGGGTTCCTCTATAATTATCTTACTACCTACTCCGCTCATCCACTCTTGTGTCACTTCTCTTTTATCCAGCCCGCTCTCTGGTAGCATTTTGGCACTTCGATGGAAATTGCATGCATATACGAGATTTCGATACAGTCTTATATTTTTCTTAACTAGATTTTAAAATCCCTAATTTCCCTGTGATATTAAACGATAATATTTGAAATTCGATTGCAAACAGAAGAACAAAATGACATTATCGATAATTGTAAACCCATATGTATGAACATAAAGAAAGTGAATAAAAATAAATTAACAAATAGACTTCTGAGTTGGAGAATCATAAAAATCTAGATATGATTCATACATGTATGTTTTAATTTAGTGATGACTTTCATATTTTATAAAATGTACGACGGACCATTAGCGATTTTGACCCAGCATTAGAAGAAATGTAAATATGAAAATACACAATTTTCATTTTAGATGAGCATTAATAGTTCTTTTCTTCTTATCATGCTTATGCTAAATTTCAAATTTTCAATTTGATCATTGTAGACTCGTTACCATCATCCTTGTTCCTATACATACTCAGCCATATTGCGATAAAATAACCAATAGATGTTGGAAAATTTGGAAGAGCAAGAGATAGAGATAAAAATAAGTTCCTTTTGTAATTTCGAGTCAAAAGTATTCGTTTCACTCAACTCACATACAAAGTGGGGAATTTTTCGAGTGCATTGCTGCCCGCCGCCCAGTCTCGACCGAGACGCAAGTCGCAAGGCAGCAAGAAGAACGGTCGCTCGCTCTGATAGATAGAGACGTCTCAAAGGCATTAGTACATCAAAGATGCCCCGATCAATTATCTCTGGAATACAACACGGCTGTTTGCTAAACAAGTTTGCATAGCACCAATTACCGTCTTTGTGGTATTGTTATTTTGCGATGGCCGCGACTCTAACCTATATACTAGTCTGGGATGGTGGTCAGATTTCTGTTTTTTGTAGTTGTTGTTGGTCTTCTTCAAAAGTTACTCATACGTCTTCTATTTATCATCAGAGCTGGTTGACGAGATCAAGTCATCAATGAAGAGTAATGATGACAGCTACAGACTATAAAATATGTCATGAGGGGTTCTATTTGACAATGAATAGATTATTCAAACTCTCAATCTCTCTACTTTATTTTTTTCTTCGACATCATACTTTTTTATTCATGAAGTACATGCATTGTCTTTCCAAACTTTTGATCCGTTCAAGTGAAAGCAAATTATGTGAAAGGCTTGCTTATAAAGCAAGAGCAGTGCAAACTGAAAAGATTTTCTATAGCCCTACATGAAAATAAAAAAAGACACCACTGATACAGCAGAATCCTTGTTAAACTTTCACCATGCAATGTTACAAAGCTTTGCATTGAAAGTGAGTTTTGTAATACACAAAAGCACAATTTAACGAATTGACGATCATATTTTCTTCTCATGATGGGATAAACTATGTCACAAACACTCTGGCGTTCCTTTTCAAATAACATTATTTGTTACATGTGTATTGTAAAGAGTACTAGATTTTTATTTAATAAACAGTTGCTTGTACTATTGGGAAAAAACATCAGGCATTCGAATATATCCGTCTGGAGACTTTTTCTCCGACTAAATTTCCACTTATTCTAGAGCCTTTTTGCCTTTAAAAGAAAATTTGCATGAGCTATCGATAGTCTTCTATTTATCATCAGAGTTGGTTAACCAGATAAAGTCAATGAAGAGTAATGATGACAGCTACAAACTGTAAAATATGTCATGAGGGGGTTCATTTCACATTGAAAAGATTATTCAAACCCTCAACCTTTCTACTTTGTTTATTTTTTTCTTCGTCATCATACTTTTTATTTATACAAGCATTGTCTTTCCAAACTTTTGATCCGTCCAAGTGAAAGCAAATTATGTGAAAGGCGTGCTTATAAAGCAAGAGCAGTGCAAAATGATACGATTTTCTATAGCCCTACATGAAAAAAATACACCATTGACCATGTTGACATGATGGATACAGCAGAATCGATGCAATGTTACCAAGCTTTTCATGTGAAAGTGATTTTGTAATATACAAGAGCACAATTTTACGAAATGACGATTATATTTTTAGCACATGATGGGATGAAATATGTTACAAACACTCTGTCGTTCCTTTTCAAATAACGGTATTTGTTACATGTATATGGTGAAGAGGACTAAAAAAACCAAATCTTGCTTGTACTATTTGTACAAAACATCAGGCATTCGACTTTATCCATCTGGAGACTTTTTCTCCGACTAAATTTCCACTTATTCTAGTGCCTTTTGCTTTTAAAAACAACATTTGCATGAGCTATCGGTGCAACAAGCATGACAAGTTTCATAAACTCAAGTTTAACACGCTATGTTTGATGAACAGGTATGATTAATTTAAGGATCTACCATTGTTCTTGTAAAAAATATGCATGAACAATTATTATTGTGTAAAACAATATTAGGGTAAGTAAATGATGACGATGAAGAAATGGAAAAATTGATAAAAATCGTGAGCGACGGTTCAAGTGTTTAAACAATTATGATTACATGATGAATGCACTGGAATGTCTTTGTTTGGATTTATATAATAGTTTCTACTGTACACTTGTGTATTATCTATGTTGTGTGTTATCTATGGTGGAAAACTATTTGTGGACCATGAATAAATAAGTTATCAATAATTAGCAAATTAGCAAACATCTCGTGAAATGATTTGTAGCACCTTTTGCTTGGATTAAAAGCCCGCTCCTTCGGAGGGTTTGTTGGGCTATTATGTAATAAACTATATAGAATGCATATAGAAAGAAAGAGAAAGTTCAATGTACCAGTCAGAAGGTAAGAAGAAGTGCATGGACGTATGTGTCATCAAGCATCTCTCTGATGAGCAATCAATTTTGAGTAAAAATAAGAGTCGTTCTCAAAATAAGATAGGAACAAAATAGCCGTCATCTCCATCTTTGTTTAACTTCTCAGAAACGTGTGTGTAAGGTACACTTGGAGAGGGCAATCCTGAAATTACTACACAGCACGATTAAGACCCTTCTAAAATGCATCCAAAGATATGAAACATTTGGTAATTGGCAATTCAACTTCAACTAAACGATCTAAGGGGAACATTTAAGACATGAAATGTCTTAGTTTCTGCCTTACACGGAATGGCTTATTAAGTCTCTTTACGAGGCCGTGTTTGGGTCTTTTCAAATGAATTTATGGGGTCGTGAAATTATGACAAGAATTAGTATTTCGCCATGCATGAGTTATACCGAATGGTAAATGGTCATTAGCGTTGTTAGAGATTATAATGGTCATAACTGTATCTACTATACGCACCGTTTGCCACGAAAATCAGAAAAAAAAAGTTTGAGAGATAAAAGTATTGAAAATAAAAAGATAAGAGAGAGTTTGGTTTGGTCTTGTGTTTGGCAAAACTTAGATGAAATATAATATGAGATGAATATTATATGAAGTATTCAATTCATTAAACTGAAATTTAGTATAAATTTAGTATAAAGTAAAGTCACATGTCGAATGGAATACATACTGGCAGTAATCAAAGTAAGGTAGGCGGAGACACACAACCGAAAAGCAAAAGTTTGCATTGGCAGTTGGGAACGTCCGGATAATTATGATTACTGCTTATTTTTGCTGTCACAAGTAATTATGAAAACACAAGTAATTACATTGTAAAGAAATGTATTTTGTGATTTAAAAAAAGAAGAGATTTTCATCTTTTGTAAGCATATAGGAAATGAGGTAATAGAGCAGAAAAGAAGGATGATTCTGATTTCAACAGTTAAAACTTAATCAGAATAATAATTAATTAATTAATTAATTAATTAATTCTTGAAAGCCGCCTTATTTAGTACATCGAATTATGGAGTGCCAAATGTCAACCTCTTCATCCTGCAAAAATCACCATAATTTTGCAGCAAAATAAAATAAAAATATACAAAAATGTCACTTTGAATTTACTTTCTCATTTTCACTTCATAACCACATCAATCTTGTTGAGTTATTTTGTAACATATTAACAGTAATTAACAGTCGATGCATGGCCTTTCATAAACCAGTTAAGTAAGAAAAACAAGGGTTTAACTTGATATGCCTGTAATGAATACGACCTAATGTGTTCAAAAGATCTTTAACGCAACCAGCGATTTTACTACTATTTTCCGTACATAAACAGAAAGGTCAAGAGATTTAATTTATTTTTTTTAAAAATCATTGCATGTAAAATGTAAAGCGACACAAAATTTCTGTCAGTCGGATAAACTATACTAGCAGATTCAGTTTACTGTGTTAAAATGATATTTGCTCCCAGTGAAAAGTATATCACTCGAATATGACAAGAATATGAAACATTGTGCATTACTCCAAAGGACTGGGTTTGACTTCCTTCTCTTGAAAATGACCCGCGATAGATAAGTGGCACACAGGTTTAGTCAATGAAATTTCCAAATATAAGGTAAGTTATTTCCCTTCTCTCTTGATTGAAACCAGTATCGCCATGATCACACGTATCATCGAGAAATATAAATAATAATAATGCACTTATAGCACGTTTGAATCTTTCGATTGAAGTACTAGGCAAACTTCCTTTTCTCAACCTGTAATAAGACCAATACATACAGATTTTGTAGTGGGTTTGATGGACAATTTAATAATAACAGCTTTTGTTGCCTTTTCTTTCTTTAACCCTTTCAGTGCGATATTGACGTCGGAATTTTTAACAACTATAGTTCGTTACATATCCGACAGAGCACTTGCTATCTGGCAGCCTAAGAGCTGATTATTTGGCGCACAATGCTGTAACGCCGGACTTTCTCTGGGTCTTTCTTACTTCTGTTGATAATATGCTTAGATCCACTTTCTTTTAAAAACTTATTTCGACGTTTAATCGTCAACGAATTCAAAACCCGACAACGACACCAAGAAACTTCATTTGGTAAGACGTTGATCTACATTTCCAACTCTATATGCACATGTGTACTGAGCAAATAATAATAATAATAATAATAATAATAATAATAATAATAATAATAATAATAATAATAATAATAATAACAATAACAATAATATAATAATATACAACATTTATAAAGCGCTTAATACCATGTTTCTAAGCGAATAGAAAGTAAAAGAATGGAAAGAAGAGAGAAAAGAGAGAAGAACATAAATGAACAAGTACATACAACAAAAAAAAACAAGTACATACAAAAAATACATAGTAGGAAAAAATTCCTTGTAAACAGTCAGTGCCATCAGGACAAAAATGTGTCACTGCAAAGGCAGGCACCTTGAACATCCTATATTGATATCTACCTTCATTACACATTACATATGGAGATGTCCGAAGAGCAGTTGTCCTCGGAGGGTAGTTATCTAAGGGTTAGTTATCCAGGAGTAGATGTCCGAGGGGTAGTTGTCCTCGGAGGGTAGTTATCTATTAGGGTTAGTTATCCAGGAGTAGTTGTCCGAGGGGTAGTTGTCCTAGGGGGTAGTTGTTTAATAGTTAGTTATCCAGGGGTAGATGTCTGAGGTAGTTGTCCTCGGAGGGTAAATATCTAAGGGTTAGTTATCCAGGTGTAGATGTCCAAAGAGTAGTTGTCCTCTGAGGGTAGTTATCTAAGGGTTAGTTATACAGGAGTAGATGTCCGATGGGTAGTTGTCCTAGGGGTTAGTTGTCTAATGGTTAGTTATCCAGGGGTAGATGTCTGAGGTAGTTGTCCTCGGAGGGTAGTTATCTAAGGGTTAGTTATCCAGGTGTAGATGTCCGAAGAGTAGTTGTCCTCGGAGGGTAGTTATCTAAGGGTTAGTTATCCAGGAGTAGATGTCCGAGGGATAGTTGTCCTAGGAGGGTAGTTATCTAAGTTAGTTATCCAAGGGTAGATGTCCGAGGGGGTAGTTGTCCGAGAAGGGTCGATATATGACGAACATTTATCCGAAGGTAGATGTCTGAGCTTAGTTGTCCATGGATGGTAGTTATCCAAGAGTCATAAGTGTCCTGGGTTAGATGTTCAAGGGGTAGTTTTCCTAGGATGGTTGCTATATAAGGGATTAGTTATCCGGGGGTAATTTCCGAGAGGTAGTTGTCCTCAGGGGTAGTTATCTAAGGGTTAGTTATCCAGGGTAGATGTCTGAAGTAATTGTTCGAGAAGGGTAGTTATATGATGATTAGCTATCCGGAGGTAGATGTCCGAAGGGTTGTTGCCCTAGGACATTCGTTATCTAATAGTTAGTTATCCAGGGGTAGATGTCTGGGGTAGTTGTCCTAAGAGGGTAATTATCTCCGGGTGTGTTATCCAGGGGTAGATGTCCGGTGTAGCTGTCCCATAAAGGAGGAAGTTGTCCAAGGGTGGTAGGACGTACTTGTCCTAATATCACTGTAACCATATGATATCTAAAATGCAGATATGTATCTAATGCATATGTACAACATGTATTATAGTCCTGCGGATTAAGAAGTGATAAAGGGAAACGGGAATGTTGTGTTGTGTTCACTCAAATTCTCCAGCTGTTTACTGACGAATGATACAGGTGTTGTAGTACTGTAGATCTTTTGTATTCTTAACCTGAATATTGGTAAATTTTAGAGAGTTCCTTTGCAAATTTGAGTTTTGATTCCCCCCCCCCCCCCTTATACATGTAAGTATTTAAAGGGAAAGTTCACCCCGAAGAATACTTGAGTTATTGGCGAAAGTTTGGACAAAATCCGTTAAAGAATAACGGAGTTATGGACTTTTGAAGTTTTGATTTTGTGACGTCACATGCGAGCAGCTCCTCTTTTATGTAATGTGATAAATATTCCATAAAATACAGTTTTCTCAGAAAATTTAGAATATTTTCGTCTGTGCATTTGATATATTGTCAGAAATGTTATTCAATACTAGATTCTGAAAAGAAACAATATTAATTTATCGTGGAACGTAAAAAAAATGAGAATATATGGAATATTTATTATATGACCAATGGGCAGCTGCTCGCATGTGACGTCACGAATCCAAAACTTTAAATACTCATAACTCTTTTATTATTTGACCGATTTTCATCAAACCTTCGCCAATATTTTTCTTTATTTTTTCTGCATTTTTTAAACTCAAGTAATCTTCAGGGTGAACTTCCCCTTTAAGGGACAGTGGTTCTGGAAGAGTTTATTTCAATTTGCTAGCTTCCCCATGTTTGCCTCAGCGTGGTTAATGTCATGTCTATTTTGTTTTACAAGAACGCAAAACAACTGAAAGATGCTCAAAATTTTGACGACGATGGTATTTAGTCATGCATGTCCTTGGAAACCTAACCAAGTATCATTTGAAAGTATAAAAATTACTCTTTCAGATAATGTGACTTCCATTGCCAGAAAAGACATATTTTATTTTACAGGAATTTTCAAATTTTTGGTAACTGAAAAGAAATACTGGTATAATACTGCTATGGTTGCGTTTGCAGCATTTCAATCGACTTTCACTTACGTTCAAAGTACCAAGCGCTGTATAGATAAATTATTGTTAATAAAATTTGACTGTTTTAATTCATAACAGAGCTTGTCATGAGATCGACTCTCTAGCATCAGATTTACAACTTCATTATTTGGGGACGAGTTCTGTTCGCGTGCATGATTCATAAGTGTCTTTAGAGATAACTGAAAGCAAGACAAATAATTATATATGTTTAAGATAGCTTTTGAGCTCTTGGTAACTGGTCGAAAAAAGAATGAGGTACTGGCTTGGTACTTACCTTTATTAGTGTAAACCCATTCACTCTTTTCAGCTCATCGAAACCTCGTTCTAGCATTAACATGTCGAAGCGGTGATTTACTATCCACGTGCGATTATGTAGGTAGTGTGAATTTGTATTAAAAATCTTTATCACAGAATCGTTTTCGATTTCCCATTAATTTGCCCTTTTTATTCATAACGTCAATAGGGACTGGATATGTGAAGGTTTGAGTTTCTGAAATTCATCCATAAGTATACAATGAGATGTCATTTAAAGTAATAACAAGTCATTGGGGTTATAAATTGCAGGCAGATCAAAACCCGCTGTAAACCCGAATGGAAACTTACATGTACAATGGATTCCCTGATTATTAATACCCTGACCTTTGGATTCTATTTTCGTATACTGTGCACTCTCTTCACTTCACTAGAGAGCATTCCAGCCCGTCGCTTTGTACAGATGCACACAAGCTACCCACGTATACACCTGGGTGGAGAGAAGCAATTTTGATAAATGTCTTGCTTAGAGACATAAGTGTTCTCCCGGGATCGTACCAAGGACTTTTGCTTTTCCAGTCAAGTGTTTAAATCACTCGACTACGAAACCTCTTATGGGCATTTATGTATGTGACATTAGAATGGTGTTTTAAAAAATTATAATTTGCGCTATTTTCAGGAAGTATCAATTTGTTGTGTGCGAGGTGTTGTAGCGAGATGGTAGTGAAATGTGGGCCAATTTTTTTTGGATGAGTTTGAGGAAAGGGTGAGACAATGTTTAAGTACCCTCCAGGGAAAGCACGCCACTAAAATTGAAGAAAAACGAATGGTGAAAAGGGGAAAATATAAGAAAAATAGAGACAGAGAGAGAGAGAGAGAGAGAGAGAGAGAGAGAAATGGGCGGGAAAGGGGTTATAAGAGTTGACATTTAATGTTATATTTTAGCCGAATATATCACGACACCCCAGAGCAAAATTCGAGCATCAATTACTGACAGAGATGTTACACTTGTAAGAAAAACAGGGAAAAGTGGGTCAATTTGTTATGACTCAATTCAACCTAGCCCTGAAGTTATTACATTTATGACAGTTGCATGGATCTAAGTATGGAAATGTCATTCTTTTCTGCAATCTGTTAATTCACTGAGTTTTTTTATCTTTATTTTTAATCACCACGAAGATTTTGTCACCATTTCACTGTAGATTCCATGTAGAGGCAATGTACCACTATTCAACCATCCTATAGCCTTATCATACAACCTTCCTGTCATGTCATTTGCCAAATTCGAACATGCAACTTCTTGAAGACATGTACATGTCTCTAAGCAGTGCATTAGGTATTCTCAACAAATATCAATCACACCATTACAGTGGGTTTTTTTTTTTTTTTTTTTTTTTTTTGGTGTGTGTGTGTGTGTGCGTGTTTCGTCTTCATTAGGTCAACACAAGCACTTGGGTTTGCCTCTTTTCGAGAACATTATCCTCCTTTATCATCATGATCATAGGACTTCCACATGAAATTTACATAACTGAATTCTTCTGCTAATTATTTATTAATTATATACACCCATTAATCCATTATTTCATTTTCCTCTCACGGGGTGGAACGCCATGGCAGCAAAAAGGGCTATTTTAAGGGTCCACCATATCAGTGTTATCTATCTCATTAAAAGCACTCATTGCAGTAGCATTTATTGAACTATATAAGCAACTATAATAGAAGTCGTACATGTAGTAGTAGCAGAGTTAAGCAGTAGTAGTAGTAGTAGTAGTAGTAGTAGTAGTAGTAGTAGTAGTAGTAGTAGTAGTTGTTGTTGTTGTTGTAATAGCAGCAGCAGTAGCTGTAGTAGTAGTACTACTACTACTACTAACTACTACTACTACTACTAATACTACTTTTAGTAGTAGTAGTAGTAGTAGTTGTTGTTGTTGTTGTTGTTGTTGTTGTTGTTGTTGTAGCAGCAGCAGCAACAAGAACAACAACAGTAGTTTAATAATAATAGTAGTATATTGTAGTTGATGTAGCATTTCACAACGATTGTGGCAGAAATATATAATATATTATGGTAGAAATCGTAATAGTAATGATGGTGGTGGTGATAGTGGAAGTGATGATGGTGGTGGTAGTGGTAGTGGTAGTGATGATAGTGGAAGTGATGGTGGTGCTTGAGGTGCTGGTGCTGTGCTGGTGGTATAGTGCTCGTGGTGCTGGTGGAGGAGACGGTGGTGGTAGTGGTTATGATGGAGCTGCTGGTGGTGCTGGTTGTGCATGGTGCTGGTGGTGATCGTAATGGTGGTAATGATGATGATGGCGGTGATGGTGGTGGCGGTGGTGGTGTCGGTGTTGTTGGTGGTGATGGTGATAGGGTGAAGGTGGTGGTAACTAACACGTAGTAGTAAACATCACTAATGGGGAAGTACACCTTTTTTATATCCCTTGCGCAAAAACAACTATAGAAATGCAATCGGTGATATGTGGGTCTTTTTTGACAAATAAGTAATACCATTGACTGAAAGTCAAACTGATAAGAACTCAAGGCATCGGATTTCAATTCTTGGTCTCCGTCCCATGTCTGGGTTGGTTCTGAGGAGCTGATATATCAATCACTGGGTTGAACAACTACCGGTCTGAACCCATCCAGAGATCCGGCTGACTCTTAGCACAGACAGTGCCTAAGGTTCCGGTGGAGTGGGGCTCTTGGCTTCCGAAGCACTTCCAGGGGATTGAGGGAGAAATAAACATCCTCCTGGTAGGTAGGCTTGGAGCCAAAATGTTTACGTCCATCTTGTGTTTCTTAACTTAGATTATCTGTAACATTATTATTCTTGTTTATTAGTCTTTTTATTCAATGACATATTATATTCATCCACATTGTAGATGTACAGCTGTAGGCTATGATACAAGTTCCAGTCACAATTATTGCTCCCGAGTCCGTGGTCAAATTCTAACACTAACCGAATTCAATGCTTCATTATTTGACCCAACACTTTACCTATACCTAGCCCCTAGCCTATCCGAAGACCCAAACGAAACCCAAGCTTTAACCACACATCTCCTCGTGTCATTAATACATCTCTTTAATTCCGCTACCAAGCTTCCAAGACTCATCCAGCTTCTTATCCGGACACCATGTTCTCCATTACCAACTAGTCTTCTCTTCATTCATACCAGTACATAACACTTTTCGACCATTCCTTCGGGAAGAGACATTCAAAGGGTGTCGGTAATTTAAAAAAAAAAATGCTAATATGTAATATGGACTTGTATATATTTCTAGTTCCCCCGTTGCAACATCATCGTCTAAGGCTGTAATGCCATTTCACTCAGAATTCCGACAAGCATAAAAACAAAACAAAAAAGTTATAGTGGTAACACCGTAACTACTACACCTGCCTCTACACATTAAACACTCCACAAAGATACATTAACAAATGATAAACTATGGTGTGATGGTGGTTCTGTTGGTTGTAGTGGTAGTGTTGAAGATGGTGGCGATGGGAAGGGGTTTTAGAAGAGGGGTGGAAGACGAAATTTCATATTAGATGAATATAATAAGAATGAAAACGCAAATACGTTAGGAAGAGGACAAAAGGACAAAATAAAACCCTCATGAAACAACGACCTGTTGATTTGTCCAATATTCCTTTCAATATAATAATGGCAGTTACAAAGCTATGAGTAAACGCATCTCTTTGTTTGGGTCATTTCGTTATATTATGGTTGTAGTATAATCAAAGAAAATTAGGCAACAAGAAAGTCATCAAATTTGTTTTAACAACTACTCTGTATTCTCATTTTCTGTAATATGCATGGTTTATAAATATTTGATGGTTTATTTTACCTGACTGCTCATAAAGCATTGTATGCTTGTAAGCAACCGACGGGACCGATAGCTTTCTTCGAGGGATTTGATAATGTGGATTAATGCCTTACCAAAGGGCACTAGCGCATCCACTTGGTTTCGAACCCGTGTCCACCCAGTTACGAGACCACTGCTGTACCACTGAGCCATCGCGCTGAGACAAATCAAATATTGATTTGATTTGTCATGAACCTACGCAATAATTCTAAATAGAATGTAATGTATCATTCATACCTACTCCAATTTAGAACACAAACAGTGACCATGTTCCTAAGTTTGCGATATATTACCATTATTATCAGGGGAAAATAATGGATTTTAAATTCCACTAGTGATTTCTTCGCAGATACGAACGTCGATTTTTACCCTTGCAAATAAATTCCCAGCTTGTGCTTCTTACTCAAAATGACAATACTTGTAGTCGTTTTTGTTGGTACATTTCGTATCTTTTGCAGAGTCGTGTCATCATGGTCATTGAAGTTTAAGTTATGAACTGAAAAACATGAAGAAAAAAAATCAATTAAAGGAAGCGATATTATCTGTTTTGGCAACATCGTTTATGTTTGGCGTATGCCAAGGCGTTTCAGACAGGTCCCTACAATAACAGGTTGTCTGGAAAGCTGGGATTTATACCAAAAACTTCCTGCCACTTATCGGCAGAAAAAGAGAGAGAAAGAGAGATAGAATGAGAGTTTGACACGCGGAAGGAACTTTAGCCCAAAATAACTTGTTCAGTATCCTTACCAAAGGAAGGTACCTTTATACATATAAAAAAAAACTACATGGATGCAGCACGTAGCATCATGATATCGGTCGGTTTACTCACATAAATTCATTTTTCCTTTTTGATAATCAGCTTCTTAAAAATATTTTGAACAAATAAATTTGTCAAATAAATATGATACCGTTTCGCAATGTCCGAACGTACACGAACAATACCCTCAATAGGTAAATATTAATCGGTGATAATTGCTATCAATTTTATAGGGAAATGTCGGCGTTTCCTCGATATGTAAGCAGATTCAGCAAAAAACAGTACACTTAAAAATCACGAAAATCCAGCATATTCAATTTAACTATCCTAATTATATGTAATTCTTTTCTTCCGTTCTTTTAAGACTCCTGTAAACATGGTAAAATACACAAATGTAACCCACTTTTCCCTCCATCGTTATGCGTTAACGTTTCTTTGAAGCACAAATCAAGTCTCTTGAAATAACATCATCTTTCTAAATTATGAATCAAAATAGAATTAATGTTTACAAACGAGTCTTCAAGCCCCTGTCGTTATAATGCAAATTGACAAAACGATTGCCTTGTCATGCTTCTGGATTTTATATTGTTCGACTGCTGGATTCTTTTGATTCATGGAGATTGCAGCAATTAAACATTGTTAAAAGCTTTCAAGGCCATTTGGTAAGTTCTTCATCCCGGCATAAAAAAATCTTGAAGCAACTTAAGACGGTGATACAAAAGAGAAAAAAGTGGGAGGATCGTCTCAAGCCGAAGATGTCTTAATCACCCTAGCTCTTGCCCGGCTAGCTTCGGGCTACCTCAGCTGGGTAATTACCGTCAAAGATCGTGGAGGTGCACAGCAATGGTTGTAGCGCTGCGAGAGAACGCCTTTTCCAATTCGATATTGGATGATAGAGCCTGGGGCTTATGGCATGATATCATGGATATTGCCATCCCAAAGCTGACATTTGGATGCATAATATGAGTGTACGAAGAGAAAAACGAGACGAAAAATGTGGATTTGATACTAGACACATAAACCTCTTACTTTTTTCTTTTTATGGCTGTTTACCGTTAAGAAGATCTGAAAGACCATTTAAGAAATATCATCGAGCATGGAGGTCGATTGGTCATGCATTAATGATTGAACGAATGTCTTCCTCAATGTGATGCAATATCCATTTTGTCTGGCGTGAGTTATCGTATAAGGTTGAACGGTATGATATTTAAAAAGGAATATTTCTATAGAAGTTAGACAACCTTTTTCAAATTGAAATGTAAACAGGCGTCCCGTGATTTAATTCATATGAGATTGTTGAATAACTTTATTGATATTATTCATTTCTCGGTCCCACTCTAACGATTAGCCTGCGTTTGTTTTGCAATATGCTAGAAGCAAAATACCTAGCGAGTTTTATATATATATATATATATATATATATATATCTATATATGGATTGAAAAGGAAAAGGGTAAAAAAGGGAAAGCAAGAGCTGGAATGAAAGAAATGATGAAGGAGCAATAGAGCAAAAGAGAAAAAATGAGGAGGTGCAAGGGGAAGAGAAGGGAAGAAAACTAAGAAAGAGGGAGAGAGAAAGAATAATGAAAAAAAAAACGATTTTCGTGCTTGTAAAAACGTTTTGTTTCTAATTTGCCTGGACTAGTGACTGTATCATGCAAGAGTAGAAGGCTCATTACCATTGAAATAAAAAATAATTTTGAAACCTTGCATATGAAACGTCTAGCTTCTATCATGTTTATCTCTCGAGTTAAATCAGTGTGCCTTATCTTCAACTACATAAATTATAATTCAAATGTTCTCTGATATCACCCTTCTGAGATAGCCTACCTTCTTCAAATTTATTCTCGATGTTTTATTATTTTTTCCTTCTTCTTCTAATTCTTCTTCTTCTCGTTCTTACGAATCTTAAAGAAAAAAGAATACTAATTTGGTTGTTGGAGGTATGAAGCTAGTTAACGTGCTACTGCCTAAAGTGATCGATCGCGCGTTTTCTCGCTTCGATCTCAAGGGACCGGGAAGAGTGCATCTACGCATTCCCGCCCTTTTTGATCCGAACGAGATTTGTTCGCTTGCAAACAGAAATTAGCCGAACGAGTGGAGGGATTGGAAAGGTTGGCGAAAGAGATTCAATTCATTTTCCATATCCCTTGGCCAATGTTTAATTCAAAATTGTCCCTTTTGTTAAGTTCCTCGTGTTGCTTGTGCCCTAAAAAAGGAAGAGATAAGTCACCTCCATGGGCAAATCGACAGTCTAAATGCAAAGTGGATTCTTGCCGTTTTAAGAAGTATCTTCTAACTCGAGAAAAAAAAAATGTTGTAAAACCTGAGGAAAGTAGGGGAAGTTTAAAGGTCGATTTGGTGTTGAGAATACTGTGTATCATATTTATTCAGAATAAATCAAAGAATTAAGAACTGAACATGTAAATCCATGTCCATGGCACAGTCTAATTAAAATAAATAGTACAAATGGGCCAATTGAAGGGATCAGAAAATAGTATTTTATTGAAGTATGGAAAGAAGACAGGATTTCTTGCGTGATAGCAGATGGACATCAAGATTGATTCATGTAATGTGCATGTTCTTTTTAGTTTTGATCCAAGAGGTATGCTGTAAATCCACGGGTAAACTTGGCAAATAAAACTTATTTTCCCTTCACCACGAGTCTCCTTTTCTCTCTTTCATTTTTCCATCTATAATTGTATGGATGGCTGTTTTCTATTTTTGTATACTCTTACATTACGTTTTTAATTTTCTTCATCTCTCTCTCTCTCTCTCTCTCTCTCTCTCTCTCTCTCTCCTTCCTCTCATCCTTGCTATCTTTTTATTCATATTCCCTTTTTCATTTTCATTTAATTCATTTCTCTAATCATTTTCCCATCTTTTACTTCCTCTCTCTTTCTTCATCCATCTCTCTCTCTCTTCTTCCCTCCCTGTCTCTCTCTCCCCCCCCCCCCTCTTTCTCTTAATTAATTCCCCTCAATCACATTTGTTATCTCTATCATTCAATCTTTCTATTCATCCAATGGTTGTTCGCATCTCCAAATATCTATTGGTCATTAAAAGTGATAAATTGGGACTTTCTTAACCAATCGATCTCTGCTTTTCACAAGTCTTTAATCTTTCTAAATCCTCACATCGATACAGTTTTCACATTCAAAGTCGAGATAAAGATTACATGTCAAGCACCATTCAGATTTCTAGCTTGTTTTGAAACATTGCCTGTCACGATATCTTAATTAATCACTGTACTCCGTTGCCATTACCATCGTTTGTTTCTCTGGCAATTTACCGTTGTAGTTTACTTGGAAGGATCATGCTATGGTTTGGTTGTAAAAATGTATTAATATTAAGTGTTTATATTTTTTTTTATGATTTCCAATCCATAAAACAATGCTACGTGCACAAAATGAATGCATAAAAAATGGAGGATGCATAAGAATATTACATAATCATTTCTTATCTGCGTTTGTGATTTTAATGTCAAGATTTCTTTTTTTTTTTTTTTTTTTTTTTACAAATTTCTATTCAAATTAGTTATGATAAATGTGGTCAACATTAATCAGGTGTACGAGCATCCAACTGTAAACACGCATATAGATTTATAAGTAAGTCATAATTATATCCTATTTTACTAATTATTGATTCGATAATGGAGCTCGCATAACTTTCAAACCACCCGTTTGATTGGTACATAGGCCAGGGTACAAGGTATTAATACAACAAGGAAAGAGATAAAGGGTGATTAATCAAAAATGCAAATATACGAATTTCTGGCAGTTTGAAGGGGAAATAACACTCATATCAATCTTTTTTTCTTTCTGTTCTAAATTATTCCCGATCAAGCACAAGTTGCAGATGACAACAAGTTGAGTGAGAAAAACACAACTACTGCCCTCTGCGATGGGTATGTGTTACTTGGAAATTATGCTGGGGGAGTTTATACCCGGTTGTATACAATTCAAGACAAGCTTTTACGAGGTTGAAAAAAAATTGCTCTACAATTTGTCACCTACCTAAAATACCCTTTCATCATTATTTTTCATCTCTGTTATAAAGAATTTAATTTGTTAACGGTCAGTAACCTTAAATATATGCGTCTACCTTTATCGACAAGACAAGCCGCATTTCCTTGTCTTCTCTCGGATATACCAACATACTTCCTACGTGATCTCGAGATCATGCCTTTTCATTTCAATGCCATCAAAATAATTACGTAACAATGATAGCACCTGCGATTTTTTGTTTACTTTGCTAGATTTAATGGCAATTGGGCATCCGCTGTAAGTGAGATTACCAGACGAGACATGATTTGAGACAGGGAACATAGCGGGTTGGGATAAGAACATGAAGTCATTCACCGATATTCTGTCACCCGGCCGCAATCCTTGAAAAATCGACTTGTATCCGAAGTGTGGAAATAAGGTTGCTATCAACCTCCGGACCGGCCGGGAGATGATACGAAGATAGATGCGAGGTTCTATTTTAAACGTGAATTGATAGATAGAAGATCGAACGACTGAAGTGTTTTGACACTGCTTTAATTTGTCTTTCTATTTACGTTTCTATGTACATGCGTTACATTTTTGTTTGTTTGGTCTATACATTTAGGTCCAATGTATTGCATCAGTAGACGTGACAATCTATCAAAATAGTATTAAAGGGAAGGATGTTAACAATAATTTTTTAATTTAATTTATAGGGCGCCTTTTCCTCGAGTTTCAGTGATACATATCCTGCCCGTGAAGGCGCTCAAGCATATAACTCCTCCCTATGAGAGCTCTATTAAACCACAGCTGGGTTAAGACTTGGTAGTGTAGATTGTAGGCTTGCCAAAGGATGTTAGTGCCACAGTTAGGATTCGAACTTGGTCAGTTGAATTAACATTTCAACAAGACCAACAACACCTTTCCATGTTCATTAACTGTCTGTTGTCCTGTGGTTATGCAATAATCTCGAGATTGAAATGACAAATTCAGATAATCATAATCCATTATTGTTTTCTTGATACCTTAATACATATTTGAGATCTATTTTTTTTAATATTTGGTAAACATTAATACAGGAAAATAAAAACAAAGAAGTAGAATAATAAAAACAAGACATTAAGGAAGCAGTAATAAAATAAAATAACGATTCCATGGAAAAGATGAATAAAGAAGAATTCAAGTTATTTCATATAAAATATACCATTATCATTTAACAAAATCAGACTGTACAACTTTTCGACATTAATGGCTATCTAGGGGGGGGGGATCTTAACAAAATGGCCAATATGGTTTGATAGCTGTGCGCAATTACTAGATGCAACAAGATACCTTTGAACGTCCTGTATATGATCAGTTCCCAAACGTCACACAGTAGTCTGGTAAAAAAATAATAAAAATAATTAGCCAAAAGTACGATATCAAATTTAGTTTCATTCTCAGGGCTTCCTTATTCAAGGGAAAGCCCACCCTCATATATAGTTGGTTTTAAAAGAAACATAAAAATTACAGAAACATATCAATGAAAAATCCGATAAGAAATAAAAAGTTATGTTTTTTTTTTTAAGTTTTAATCAATTAAACACAAACTGGCAGCTCTGTGACGTATCTCATATTTGCCCAGTGTTTAAAAAAATCTTATATTTTCTTACATTTTCCCTAAAGAAAATATTTAATTATACATCACCCTATATATACATAATCATTGCACATATGTTTTTTACACACAAAATGTACGAAACAAATTTATTCCTTCATCAACAACTTTTAAAAAATGACAATTTGTGATTTTTTTGTACAGAACAAATGGGATAGGACCTCTCAAGATACGTCGAGGAGTTGCCAATTATAGTCTGATTGATTACAACTTCAAAAAGTAATTACTGTCTTATTTCTTGTCGGATTTTCCTCAAACTTTCACTAATCTGCTTCTCTCATTATTCTGTTTTTATTTAAATCAACTAAATACCAGAGTGGAATTCCCCCTTTAAGTGTGAACGAATTATAAGGCAGTATTTACAATGCATTTTTAAAAAAAACCCACTAGAGGCACCTCCTAGCCACATTAATTTCTCAAACAACATACCCAGTAGTTCTAGCGGGGTATCCAAGCACAGACTTTAGCGGGCGTGCTCCCCCACACTTTTTGAAGGCATAGACAAACTTAATCAACGCAAAAAAATCGTGGCGTCGCGGGGCTGCTCATATACATTTGCCCCTTCCCCACCTTTGTCAATTTCTGGCTACACCTATGTCTATGATTACAACTATTTTGCAGTATATAGTGTCCTGTCCATATATTCTTCCATTTTTCGATTTACTTTTGAAATCAGATGTTCAAGAGTTTGAATCCTAAGCTGGTGGTTCTGTAAGTGTAGTCAATACATTATGGCTACAATTTTCTCTCTCTATACGGGGTTGGATAATGATAGCCTGCCTTTAAGTAATCATCTTGGAAAATGCCTTGAAGTATTCAATGTGCGTACATTGTGGTCTCAACATATTAATTTCTAGTGGAATATTTTATGTAGTTACATGTATGCTTTTATTACAATCATCATTTAACCGTTAGTTGATTTCAAAGAGTAAATCTAACAGCAAATGATTATGTGCTTAGGATTTTATAGTGTCCAAAACATTTAATTAAAGTTGTAAATGGGCGATTTTGTAATCATGCTTAGTAAAATAGAATATAAGGACATTTCTAACCTACTCTATCATCACCATGACCACATCGAGGATATGAACGTGTTTTTTTTTTTTAAAGACGAGATTTCTTCTTATATAGTTGAATTGATCAACATTAAAGTCTTAAAACGCATTATACCCTCTTTTCCCGCATTTAGAAAATCACGGAACATAGCAAAATGTTGTGTATTAACTTATCGTTGATATGGAAACGTTCACTTGCTCTTAAATTATGTGACATACTCATTATTAAAGTGGTGAGCAAATGCAGCAAAATTAGTACCCTACATCGGAACGCAGTACAACCATCCCGCCGCGGGCTTCAGCGCAAGTGTAATTTATTTATCCGTACGACAGTCCACTATACTTTCAAAACTGTATGTCTATAGCAAGACAGCGTGAAAAGTGTCATTAAGGCTACTCATTCGATTTATACGTGTCACTTCGAATATAAATGGACATACTCCACTATTGCACTGTTAAACAGTTTTGTCAAATAGTTTCTACTTGTGTTATTTCGATGTTTTGAGGGCATGTTTTAATGAATATAGAGTTTCCTTGAATTACATTTCGTAAGGCATGGTAAGGGACTTTAATCCTCATGTGTCTGAAAGACTGAACCCACAATGTCAAAAAAATCAAAGTTTTGAGGTTGTAACTGTTGCATGATTTACAACAGTGTACGAACACTGAAGGCCTTTTAGTTATATCAGAAAGAGTACAATTTATAAAGATGTCAATGTGTGTCAAATCTTTCCTTTTTTTTTCTTCTTCTTCTTCTTCTTCTTCTTTTATTTTTATTTTATTTTTTTGTTATCAACAATACCTTTTCAATAAGTGATTAGGATAAATAACATATCCATTAAACAAATATGTTACAAAGTTAAAAGAGTGAAACGCAAATTCCGAATGTTGTATTTTATTGATAAAAATATGTACTAAAATGTGATAATTACCTTAAAGAAAAATAATTGTACATTTCAGTTTATAACTGCAACATGACTGTCAAAGGCTATACGTGCAATATCAAAATTAATGCATTTTTAAAGACTTTTTTTTCTAGTGACACAATATGATATCTTTACTGGTGGCCTTTTCCTTGCTCATATCGGACATTTTCTTAACCCTTTCGAGACAACTGACCACATTTTGTGGTTTTGCTCAATAACTTTTGATTCAGAGCTCTAAAAAATATACCAGAAGCATGGATAGAGAGAGCAAAGATTTCTACACACACTATGTCCATTTTTGTTGCATGACCATATTGCGTTTGATGCCAGGAATATAGACTAAGCTTCAAAATCCTTAAATTGGCATTACATTGAGAGGTACAAATTCATTGTTTTTACATTAAAATTGGCAATTTTTTCAACTTTTTGACATATTTCTAACCATGTATACTGTTTTCAAAGACATTACAACTTATCAAAACCATGTAGCACTAAAAGAAAAATATTGATGTTGCCAATTTGAAGAACAAAATGTGATAAATTTAGCCCTTAAATAATTCCTGTCCTGAAAGGGTTAAAGATAAGCTCTAATTTACAAACCTTTTGTTCAGTGATCCCAAAGGCGTCGTTTTCAGCAATTTGGTTATTGATTATCTACCCTTTCAAAATTTCAAAATATCGTGACTTTTTGTAGTTGTTTGTATGATATACGATTTTCCCCTTTTTGAAAAACTTTGTCGGGAAACTCGGTCCGACACTTCTAATAAAAAATGTATTCTAGTGACACCCTTGGTGATACATTCCTGCTGTTTTTAAGTATGCTTTTCTAAAAGAATATTTCGAATGACTGATGGATTTCAGTATTTACATTAATGAAGCGATGATACATGCATGATATGTATTAATTCAACATGCTTCATTTACCCATGTGACATAGTGAAGAGAGTAATCATAATTTATAACATGATATTTCAGTCGTAAATATTCACCTACGCCAATGTGCTTGGTTACAAGTGTCTTACCTTCTTAATTTTACCAAAAACCGCCGTAGAGCATGTTGGAGAAGCATGTACGTGAAGGCCGTATAATTCCGTTATTCCTCCCCTACCTCGCTAAGGTAAGTTATTCCGTCACAGAAACAAAAAAAAAGAACGACAATATTCTGAAACGAAAAAAGAAGAAGCAGTGTTTCAGAGTTACTACTTTACAGACCAGAAAGAAAAGCTGCAAGTTTAAATAATGTGCATGTATCATGTCTATCGACATAATATAGAGCAGCCGGACCGCATGGAAACAGACCGGCTAGCAGGGGACACAATTTATCTTCAATTTAGGGGCAATTATCCGTCGCATTAATAAGTTTTTATCTGCCTAATTTATCCGGTTTGTTACCATCGTAGTCATAACTGTGTGTCTTATGGTGCAAGAAATGGCTTTTATGACACCTATCCCGCTGTAACTAGCACATGTCGGTAATTCTGAGTTGCACTCTTTGCTAATAAGTCACTTTATGAGCTGATTTTTATCTTTATCATCTTGACAATCGAGAGGAACAAATTTTGGATTATGATCTGGAAGGGGTCATTTCAAAAGCCATCAGTATAACAGTAATAACATCATTAAGGTAATTCATCATTTCCTCCTCTTTACAATGTTAACTTCCTCAAATATGTAACTATGCCATTTTACCGCTTTCACAATCAATATTGTTAGGTGAAATATGACATATAAATTTAGTAAATTACATTTTACAACATTTCGATTGGCAATCGAATGCCAAGAGTGTTTTAGTTTATAGTTGTGATTTTTTTTGTTTGTTCGTTTTTAGTGAAATATAATTGGATTATATAATCGTTGGTGTTACACCGACAGCATAGAACTATGAACATGATGAATATGTAAAGTTATGTGACTACCATTCCACTATTTTAACTAATCTGTCAGAAACTACATATAAATCATGCAAAATCTCGAGGGATCTAACGAATGTTTATATGCTATAAAACAACTTGTAGCTAATGTACAATTCAGAATCATAACATTACACATTTTCCGCGCTTTACATTATGTGTCCGGACTCCATGAGCGATTTATGTATTGAGAAGGTGGGGGGGGGGGGGTCTCAAGCAGAAAACAAATATTGTAAATATGAGGGACTGCATATAAATGAACGGAAATTTGTAGCTGTAAATGTGGTAAAATATCTTTTAGTGTATCAAAGGACATTTTATTTAAAATGTAATGAGTAAGTTTCCTCTCATTTCTAAATTCTCTCAACTCTTTGTGCATAATAATAATGCATAGTTCAGAACTCGGTCTTTAATCGAGACTAGGTCTAACTGGTCCACTGCTTGATGGACTGCAACTTTTCAACTTGTTTATTCCGTACAAATTACTGCAATTTTGTAACAAAATCACTAAACGTAATAAATTACGTCATAAAGTAAAAATGAAATTGATTTGATTACATGGAGTTTTTGTTTTATTTATCGGGTTGATATAAATGTTTGTAATTTTTGCGAAAAAAATGTTGACACTCCATAAATCAGCGAATTAATTTTACCCACTTAGTCGGAGTTTGAACCTGAATTAAAATTGTGTTGCATTTAATGATTTCTGTCCAATAGCACTGTTGTAAACTTGCAAAACTCCCCCCCCCCCCCTTTTTTTTTTTTTACAACTTCGCAACATTCACGTTAAATTTAATGTCTTTTTGGCACGTATTTTGATTATGAACAACAAAAGCCTTGTGCTTCCTTGAAACAGTCAAATCTCCATTGAAGTAATATATATTCATTGGTTTAGCAAACACAAGAAAACGTTTCAAGTTCCATTTTCCTCTCTCCTTATAAATCACGCAACGCAAGACTGGTATGCAAATACGTAGACAGACCGGCTTGGAGTAGAATTCGAGATCCTTGTCATTATTAATTTATAATACCCCGAAGCATGAGAGGGAATGAATAATTAAAGCTAGTATCTCTTGCATTGCAATTTCTTTAGAGAAAGAAAAAGATGGTCAGGAATTCATAATCGTTTCTTTTCTGTCTTTTAAAAGATTCAAATTTTGAAGATTTTGCGGAGAGTGCCGGCGCCGAAACGTCCCTGTTATCTTTAAAATTAAATCGTCGATCTCGTGCACTCGTTATCTTGGATTGAGTGAAGCTCGTTCTCAGAGTTTTTTTTAACTCTGAGGACATACTTCTTTGTTGTTTTCAGGATCGATTTTATTTTCCATTTCACCTGTTTCCTTTTGAACTAAATTACACTGAGAAGGACCTAAAAGGCTAAGATGCCTGTATGGGGGATGTAATATAAAGTATGATATGGAAACGTATGAAATATATTATGGGTGTAGGATAAGAAAGAACAAATAAATGTTGAGCGGTTAATTTTTATTCCTGTATTACATCTCTATGACCATTTAAATGATTATTGCAGTTAAATGTTTTACATCCTTATTAAGATCAAACGTGACATTGAAATGTATTTAATTTACAACATAAGAATCGAACAAAAATTACAAGTATAATGCAAATAAGCTCCTCGAGTATGTGAATCTTGAGTAATGAATCTTCGATGTGTTGTAAACAGAACATTTTATTCCCGGAAGTTCACATAAGTCTGCTCCCTTTAGTCGCACCAGTGCCAATACGAAAATTGTTTAGATAATTAAAATTAGTTTTTTTTTTTTTTTTTTTTTTTAAGGTCATGTTTTTTAAAAGATACACTGCGACGGAGGAGAGCTTTTTACTATTTCTAGACGAGGAATGTTTTGAGAAAAAAAAGACTTTACAGATCGCTCTTTATCAATCGTTTGTCAATACCCACTTCGGAAGTGGTATATAGGACATGAGGAAGAAGAAGAACTAACCAACCCGATGATCTGTTATCTTGTCAAGCGGATTAGGCTTAAAGATGAGGTTGAGTATACTGGTCAGGCGATTACAAATGTGAAAGAAACTGTCTACTGAGGTTTTGAAGACATCAAAAATTGATTAAATTAACTAAATCCTAATGAAAATCACAAGCAATATAAAGCACTAAACACAGATTTGGGTATATGGAAGTACACAAACATGTGACTTCCAATTTCGTTCCAAAGCTTAAAACATTTTGAGTCATATTTAAAACATTTAAGCACTTCAGGACCAATCCGTTTCAGGTAACATTGCTGCCATCACATTCTTCGATTGAAATAATTATTGTTATTGTCATTATTATTATTATTATTGATGAATGCGAACGCTGATAGATTATTTTTCACCTTTGCTGCCCAGTTCTCATCCCTCTCTTTAATAGACTAATGATATTGACCGTCTAACCGAAGTGTTGTCACGGATATCTAATGGGCCAGTGATTGCCCGGCAATCGTCAAGTATAATGACAATAATTTGTTGCTGATTGTTTAGTTGTGACTTTTGACAACCAATGGATCCATCAAACTTAACGGATTGGTCTAACATGCCCCAAAACAGAATATGGAGTGGAGACGATGTTTGAGTTGTGTTACGGATTGTCCTGCGGTGAACTTCGTGGTAAAGCGTTGTGATATATGACATTTCTTATTGTTTCCGTGTTTTTTTTTCTTCGTCAATAAATACTATTGGAACAAACGTAGTTTTCTGAAAATTTGATTTGGGTTTATCTTAATGACAAAAACTATCATTTTCCTTTTATTATTATTAATATTATTATTATCATTATTATTATCATTATTATTATTATTATCATTATTATTATCATTATCATTGTTATTATCAGTATTATTATTATTATTATTATTATTATTATTATTATTATTATATTATTATTATTATTATTTATTATTATTATTATTATTATAATTATTATCATTATTATTATTGTTATTATTGTTATCATCATCATCATCATCATCATCATCATAATCGTTATTATTATCATTATTATTATCATCACTATTATTATTATTATTATGTAAGAATAATAATTACATGTATCATAGAGCTTAATGATATGTCTCTAAACGCCTCACATATAATTGTTATTAACCCGATTTCAACTGCTATTCCGCACATACAGTGCACCTTCTCTAGTCCACTGCGAATTATTTGCTCCAGTCGCCTTATTACAGGTGCGCATAATGCTATTCAAACATACTATAACGCCGGTTCGCATCCTAACCAATTACACACCTGGGTAGAGAAAAGCGGTGTAGATAAAATGCCTTGCTCAATGATAAAAGGGCCGTGAGGCGGATCAAACGCACACTGTATCATCTCCCTTCATCACCCTATCCATAATCATTATGTACCAAGTCTTCATGTAAACTGTGAATGCGCGAGCGTGATCCCCAAAACTTAAAACTTAAAAAAAGCAAGGTCTTGAAAATAATACAAGTATATAATGTAAGCCTGTAGTTGATATATATATATATATATATATATATATATATATATATATATATATATATATATATATCACATTTTGTTAGTTTGTTTTACTATAAATGATTACGTTCTGTAAGTAAACCGCGTGAAAATCTTCTACTTAATGATTAAAAGATATCAAGAGGAGAGGAGCCAGAAGGGAAGTCGGGATACTATCTTAAATTCATGATTGTCAAATTGTGATGCTGTGTAAATGATTTCTCCTCCGAGATGGATCCAGAGAGAGAGAGAGAGAGAGGGGGTCATGAAATTGATTTCAATTGTAAGGATTATTATTCCGTCTTCATCCGCCTGGTCGTCTGTCCGACTGGTGTCGTCTCCTCGCCAATCTCGGAGTCGACTTCTCTCTCGAATCCCGATGCTTCCGGATCGTATTACAGTCCCTTGACACCTCCCGCCTCGGGGCCCCGCACCGACGGAGTTGGGCTGCGTCCGCCCGTTCCGTCTCACTGGTCCAAACGTGAGGCCCGTCTCGAGCATCATCATCAAGCAATCCGTCATCGCCGAGCCTTTATGATAAATATCTACATAATCCACCGGTGTCGTTCTGAGATCACACTATTAAACGGTGGCTTTTTGAGCTAAATCACCCGCAGGCCTGTATTAACGCGGGAGAGGAAGGAGTTTTAAAAAGTGAAAAGTATTACGATCGTCAGCATGAGCGTATATTACGCGGACTACCACCACCAAACTGCGGGGATGAACAGCCGAGCGACCGGCGAGAGCTGGATTGCCAACGCCGCATCGAGCCGGGCTCCAGTGGACGCTTCGCCCATCCTCACTCCGCTCAACGAGCTCACGCCCTCGTCGCACCACCAGAACTCTCAGCACTTCCCCCAAAGCAACCTCGACAGTACTTTCCCATTTTTCATGCCTCATCAATTTTATCCTCATCACACTTCGGACTCTTACGCCGCCCAATCGGGCAAGTCGTTTAGCTCCTGCAGTCTCGGATCATCGACGGCATCGTCTACTGGCCAGCACGCCGTCGTCACCCCGTACTCCTCCACGCTCTTCGATCCGTGCAAACAAAACGATCTGGGCTCATCATACCTCGCCTTCAAGGCAACAGACTTTCAAAAACAACAGGACTTAGATGCCTCGGCAGACAGGGAGATCAGGGACCTATCAGCAGTGAGATGTAGCAAGGAGCAGGATGGAGAAAAAATGGCGTTCTACCCCTGGATGAAGAGCATCAGTCCGACATCTGGTGAGGAAATCTAAAACCCATTTTGATCAAGGGTATTTCCGCAGTAACGGAATGGCACAAAACACTTTTCCTCTACATTTGAACATGCTTATGAGAAATATGAAATACCTAAACCCTAGAATTTGATTACATTTGAATAGCCATTTATCATACATAGTTAAACATGTATCCATGAAAGATCATTTTATCGTCATAGTTGGCATATTGTACAAGTTTTCACCATTATCATAACAAAACAACATTGACAAGTCATTCAGTTACTGCGGATAAGGACATTTAAATGTCGAGGGAAAGTGTTTGTGTGCCATTCCATTACCCTGGAATTGCCCTGAAACAATATAGCTTCCTGGTAAATTGAAACAAAAAGCTCTGACTGCACTAAATCATTGCCTAAGATCCTTACCCTTTTCAACATGACATATACTACCTAAATTATATCAGCAAAAAATGCTTAATTGCAGTTTTCTTTCTGATAAAATATGAATTTGTAGGGACTGGTGGGCTATTAACAAATTATATTTCCCCTGATCTCAATGCCATTCATAAATAAATAACAATTACATTTCTAATTTTCTTCATCCTGTTTCATTTAGAAAATGCATGATTTCATATGTACGTTCTGCCTGTAAAATCCATGGTAAATTCAAAAGAAAATTCGTTTATTTGATGGTCGTTTGTGAAATATATATTGCTTTGTTTGATCTCCCAGTTTGACACCACAATATTTTGTAACAATGTTTTTCTTTTATGAAAAGTAGTAAGTTAATATTTATTCATATTATACTGGAATACAATAGTCATCAAGGAGTACTTTAGAAGGCTAAATCTGACACACGGATAGGCATCCAAATTTGTTCTTTTAAGATACTATTCAAATAAGGAGACAAAGCATATTATTTTCTAATCATTTATTGTTTTGCAAATTGGTATCACTTTCTTCCTATTCCAAAAAGCAGCAATCAAATTACTATACCCTAATTTATTTATGCACTTGACCATCAGGGTCATACATGTATATCGAAATATTGAAATATGGAATATCATTCATAAAGACATTCGGTTTTATATACAAAGTGTCAGGTTGTTAGTTTTCATGCTTGACGTTTGAGGTATGCAGCTTATTAATGTAAAATAGACAGTAACGTAAAACACAAATAATTATACACATTTATGTACCTCTCAAATCATAAACTTATTAAATTCATCCTTGTATTAGAAATCTTACTTAGCTTATATCTTACGGATATTTTAGAATACATGTAGATCCAAAGACAATTATTAATGTTTCATTTGAAAAAAATAGATGATGTACCATTTAGCAATCTGCTAAACAAGTTCATCAGGATGGCTAGAATTATTAGGAACTATTGCTGTAATAATTCCTAGAATAACTCCTAGAATAATATTCCAACAATCATTTAGCAAATCTGATCAATTTCTGTACTTAATTTTTTTATGTTGAACCTTTAAATTATTTGGTTTTTCCCCCTTTGGATAATCCCACTGCCCTGACGTAAAAGAGAAAAACGATTTTTTTTTTTTTTTTTTTTTTTTTTTTTTTTAAATATAAGAATTTTAAAGAGCAGGGATAACAAGAAGATGAAAGACATAAGAGGAAGAAGACCGCGTACATTTCAGGGCGAATGAGGAAGACTAGAATGGGGTGAAAATCAAGAAAAACAAAATAGAAGGGAAAGAACATTAAAAAGGGAAAAAAAGAGGAAATTATGAAAAAAAGAGGAGGGAGGGGAAAAAAAAGAAGATATACAAGTCATGATTGATAACGAGAAACAGAGAATAAAATTTAAAAGAAATGAATAAAATCACAAAAAAGTTGTTGTAACTTTAATATCATCTATATTCACGATGTATTTGATGTTTCACATTTAGAACCATGATAGGAAACAATTCAGTTTTCAATCTCTCTACCAAAGGCAGAAGAGCCCACATAATTAGTCGTTTTTTTTTAAATGTATATTTCTAAATTTGACGTCGCTTTTGATTATTCTGACGTGGAAGTAGGATGTGGTGAGGTGTCAGTAAAGTGTATGACCACACAATAAATCATCTATCCATTCATTATCTGGCAAAATATCAACCACAGCGCACATGGTCAAAAGTTCATAATAACCATAATATTAATTTCAGTCGGATGGATTCTGGTTAATTATAATTTCTCCGTGTCTATCTTTCGTACATATTTCCTACTTTGTTTATATGTGTAATTATATCTACTTTATGATTAATCTTCTAATCCTGTTGCGTTTCTTTACTTCAAGTAATAAACTTGGTTTGAATATTTTCTAAATCAGATTTTATGTGGGGCTCCGTCTCACCTTTAAAAAAAAAACGAGATTAAGCAATCACTCCTTTGAACCTGTTGAAAAGGATCATTCACATCCATAGTTTGAGAGTTTATTTTAGCTTTAAAAGAGTATTTTCTTTCCACACTTCATTCGAACAGATTCGTGCGGAAATGATTGGAAATTAAACTCCAGCGTGAGATAAAGTCACAACAATCAAAAATACCAGAATCAAGGAAATGCCTTATTAGTGCCTCTTATTAGCAGTTCAAGAATTGTTATTGAAAACCACAAAAAGGGAAGTGTTAAGTACTTGTAAAGATAAACAAATAATAAACTATCTCATCTTTTAGATCCCATGAAAGAGATCAGCATAGTAGCCATGTAACGTGGGAGGAATTGCCCTCTTGTATTGTAATATAACCTTTAAAAAAAAAAATTACCTGGTCCAAAACTTTTAGTGGAGTCACATATGCCTGTATCTGTGTACTGTGCATTCAAGTGTTATGATAAATTCATTTTATAGCATGATTTTGCAATTTTCCATGTTTGCAAAATCTAATAATAAATTACAAACCACAATAAATTCTACCCAGTTTCTTCCAAAATGAGCTCTTACTCCTGTACTCACACTTTATTACATTTGTGAGCATGTTCAGAGGCTTAACTTTAAAAAAAAAAAAGATAAACAGGGGTGGGGTGAAAAGCGCCTTGTCGGATCTACTAGGCACCCTCCCCCTCCCCCCCCCCCCCCCCATCGGGACTTTTCAAATAATATTATTGCAATGTGAGGCGTACTGTAAGTCTTATATTACGACAAGAAGTTTTCATTTTATTTTTTTTTTTTTAATTTAAAGCTCTAGTTCTAGATTTTATGTGGGCATAGAATAGCTATGCCAGATGCTTGATACACCAATGACATATATCAATGGTATATATTCAGGCTCGCTTTTCCTCTACTCCTGTAATGTGCTAATCATTTAAACACATGATTGGACTTCCGCTACAATTTTTTTGATTAATATCCAAATACATGCATTAAGTTGATTAACTTGTTTTAAAAGCAAAGTTAATTTCCATGAAATCTTCGTCAAGAGCAAGCTTTTCTCTTGACAAGATAGAAATGTTGGGATAACAATGCTATATTTTTTTTCATGCAGTCAACGTTATAATGCCCCTCCAAATAAGGTTTGAAATGTCCAGTCTCTCCTATCCTTGTCCATGCATTGTGAATACAAATTTTAACGATCCTTAAATTTACATATTATTTGGGAAATCAATACAGAAGTGGAACCAAGATGTTATTGTTGTTGGGTTTTTTTAAGCGGGAGGGGGACACACTTCCGAAAATTTTCAGATAAGATTTTTTTTTAAAAAGATAAAGATAAAGAAAAATAAAGCAGTTTATGACATCTTAAAGTAGTCATTTAATCGAAGTATTTTAGGTCTGTAATTTGAAAGAGCTGACAAAAGACTACAATAAGGGGAGGCAAACTTTACGTTTGTGCTCTTAAGGTATCCTTATACTTGGTTTTAAAAGGGACGCGGGCCAGTTGTGACTCTCCCCTCTTTAAATTCGCCAGTGAATCATTCTACATTGCCTGTGAATGACAATTCACTAACATTTGACGAATTTGTAATATAACTATATCAGACTTGAGCTTTCATATTTTGTTATTGTCTATAGGTTTGAAATAATAACAGCCAAGGTAATTATTTTCATTCTTTTCAGATACCATAGAAGTGTGAATTATCGGGTACGATAGTCAAATTTCGAAAGCAGTCTATGATTAATAATCATTTAATATCCTCAAAGTGTAAATTATAAAACGGCAAGTATACATCAACATGTAAGTATTGATTGTTCAAATTATACTGTAGTACACTGCTAAACAAATTTACCAGAAATATTTACTCTTCAAACATAATTATTCGATTTTTCTTCTGCCCCGTATAAAATGGTAATTACAAACAATTAATATTTTGTTTTATACATTTGTTAACGAAATTATTTTCGGCTTTCGGAATAGCATCTGTTATGATAACAGCAACTGTCGTAAAGTTGCTTGGACTAAGCTAATGGCAGACTAGAAATTCCCCAAAGAACATAACTTTCAGAGCAAAGCCTTTCAATATGACCAATCAAAGCATAATAAAAAGTTCTGTGTAGTCTGCCTGTTGAATTTTTAAACGTCCCTCTTTAAATCGTGAGTTGGGTTACGAGAATCGTTAATTCTGTCGTAAATGTCATATTTGTATGATTGTTAATTTGGAGAAGTTGCAAAGAGCACCTTCCCGGGGAATGATGGAAATTAGAGAGCTTTCAATATCGAATGTTTTTTAAAGGTTTTTCTTTTTCTTTTTTTTTTCTTTTTTGCAGTAGTTACCTCTACTTACATCTTACTTCAAGGTTAATTAATCGAGCTATAGTCATCTTATGTATATTGTAATAGTTTACACTTTTCACATATATCATATCTATTTTCCTCTCTCTCTCTCTCTCCCTTTCTCTCTCTCTCTCTCTCTCTTTCTTTTTCTTCTTCTCCTTCTTTCTTTCTTTCTGTCTCTCTTTATTTATTTCTTTCTTTCTGTCTTTCTTCTTTCTTTCTTTTATCATTAGTTGTACATATAATCGCCAGGTTTTTGCGGAATCTTTATCCAGGTTGTTAAACTTTTTTTGTAATTCTTTTTTATGTGAATCTGTTTTGTATGGCATCATTATCATTAGTACCGACGGCAAATGCAGGCCTGCAATGACAATATAAATGAATACTTCCTAAATCTACACAACATTTCTGACCAGACTGTAACCCTGAATTTACCAATAGACCATCACTTACATTAACGCTATACATAGCATGTATTCCTGTAGTACTTGAAGGGTTAATGCTTGGTTTGGGTCTATGACAGGCCTTCGAGGGTTGATGACACCTGTTTCTAGTTTATCTCTATCTGTGGACTAGCTGAACGATTTCCTTACTACCAGCGACAATGACCCATATGACGTGGGCATAAGACGTGATACAATGTGCTTCTTCGAAAGAGTCCTTCCTTTGCCACCCTTGTACATGTTATAACAAGATAGAGACCCCTCCTCAAAGACATTTGTTTCCCCCATTTCTTAAAGGAAATGCATCCCTTTTGCATTTTCCCCCCAACATCGTGAAATAGCATTGTAACATAACAATAGCCCGTATAAAATCCTAAATCTATATACGTTCTGTAAAAAACAACAAAACAAAAACAAAACAAAACAAAACAAAAACAAAAACCGATGCCGATTATGGGGCGCCAAGTGCAACACTTATGATTCTATTCTGAAATAGTGATTCTGAAATAAAATCTATATGACCAATTACTCTCGTGCATATCATGGACGAAATCATTTAATTTTCTTACATATTACAGTTGGCGCCCCATAGCCAAATTATATTTGCCGACCCACCTGAAAATTCATTCGAATTCCTAAACTATATTCTTCTATGTATCATTTTATTCATACAGTTCTACATATTTGACCTGCCAAAGGGATACAGTATTTTCCCTTATATTAAGTTAGTTTTGAAGAAAGAAGGAAATTTAGGGAAACAGATCAGGGAACGTCTTAGGATTATGAAGAATTAAAAAAAATATATTGATTTTTACAGTTGTTTTCGATCAAGTCCAAATCAAATCTTATGAATTCCCTTACTTTGCTTAAGGTAGTTAAATATCAGTCTTCTAGGTTTTTTTCTTAGGGGAAGGGCAGGTAAAACGTCTTCTAAATGGTATATCTATAGAGCACATAATATGAAAAAAATAATTCATGAAGAAAAGGGAAATATGTGAAATTTAATGTGTATATAACGAATAAAAAACTGCTCAAAATCTAAAAGCTTTCTTATCTAAAATTCCTCTGATTTGTTTACTTTTATTTGGTATGAGAGGGAAGTTTTTGTTTAGTGCTAGTGGTGCCTTGCCTTGCCTTTTAATGGACAATATCCAAGATAATGTGAAAGCTTTTATAACTAAAGCTTATGGAAATATTTGTGTAATGAATAATAATATTAATACCTCGATATAAAAGAGTATTATAAGAGTCTGCTGAATATGACAAATCAGAAAAATGCCCTTATATGGGACTGCATGCATATGACAGAAAGTGCAGAGCCCAATCAATAAAATTATTTCAGGTACTTTTGAAATATGAGAGCGTTTTAAGAGCAATCTATCTCATATTTCCTTATTACTACGGTGTTTTTCACAAAGATTGAAATAAAAACATTAGGTAGTTGACATAAGATTTACTCTATTCCATCTTCTGTATACTGGTTAAGTAGTACTACTACCCCCCCCCCCCCCCATCCCCCGCCCCCCCCCCCCCCCACACACACACAATAATAACAGATGAAATAAAGAAATAAATAGAGAAATAAATAAGATGTAAAAAATGGGAGATTTCCCAGTGAAATATATTTTTTCATTACTCAGGAGCGATATGGAGTGTTTTTTGTTTTTTGTTTTAAATACATGCATGGATTTTGCTCGACTACAGCGAAAAATGGACATGATCTGACTGAGTGCGAAAAATACATTGTATCCGAAACTGTGAGCATTAGGTTTTTCTATATACATAAGGTTTATGCGTTCCCCCACCCCGCATAATCCAGTATTCCCCATGATAGATATACGCTCCCCCATTACCCCCTTGGCCAAGAGGGAATATGTTTTGATGAATGGTAACGGTAATGAGTAGTGACCAATTGTGTTATTAGTGGCTGCAGAGAGCGCTTGTGAATCTTGTCGAGAAAGGGCTCAATCGCGGCAACCTACACCAGATGATTTTTAGCTATAGCTTGTCAGATAATACGATAGAATGTAAGTAGGGGTTAAACCTTGGACCAAGGACTTGTGATGCTTGATGGTAACTAAAGGTGCAATTTACCTTTTGGATTTACCATGGGATAAAGTGGGCCGGCATTGGGATAGCCAAGAAAAGAAAATGTGTTTTGTTTAGGCATGTGCAAGTGAAACAAGTAAAAACATATAGTTCGATGATCTTTTTGATTGAATAATCATTGACAATATGCTTTGTTCAACAATGGTGTTTGAAAAGTTGCATAAATTTTAGGTTATTCAAAACAAAATAGTGAATTGCTTAACTGGACATTCAAGATTATGTAAGACAGAAGTGACTTGAGATCGAAGTATGACATAAATTATAACGGTTGAAACAGCTTATTACATGCATAAAATAAAGATTTTTTTTTTAAATGTCAAATGACCTAAAAAAAAAATCTAAATCAAAATGAATGAAAAATGATACTGTTTTATTCCTAATCATACAAAAATTACCACGGAGCTAATAAACAGGTCCACCTAAATATTTCTTAATTAATCATAATAAAAATTTCAACACAAGCGCGGGGGCCATCTGCATTTCTTATCATTACGCATGGTGGCATTATAGTTTGATTCATTTGACCATTATACGGCCTTAATTAAACAATTATAAAAGAAGAGGTAAAATTCCTTCCTTCTCATAATTGGTATTTGTTAAGAGAACATTTTTGTTTCCGGTAGTCTAATTATTTTACTTTAAATTAGATTCACAAATTACGATTTATTCTTTTGTTTATATTATTGTAATTGTCACTGTACAGATACCATTATCTTTCAACATTTTTTAATCTGCCCGGCTTTTACTCAAACATTTCAATATTTCAAATATATGTGATGATATGTTTCTGCATATTAGCAAATTACATTATTCAAAACCATAATTATATTCATCATCAGTATGAGCAATTCTTGCCGAAAAATCGTCAGCATGACATCATTTTTTTTTTACAGTCATTGCGCTGAGGATATGCATTTCATTTGGATTTTGATACCTTATGGATAAAGAATTCATAGGAAAAATTACCCTTCTTTCTCTTGAATGACTCCCGCTAGTTCCCATTACGTTTGACACGGGGACTTCGCATCCGGCCGTCAGGGGCGCACGCGAGAGGGAGAAGGGGATAGAGAAAGCGCCATCAGCAAGGAAAGGGCTCGGATTAATTCCCGCTTGTTTTCATTTCCACCGCTAATTATTATTCTAGCACGCGCCGTGTGAATTGATGCGACTAGAAAACAAGTCTCGCCATATTTACCAATTATGCATTATTTATAAAGAATGATTCCAGGTTCCGCAGGATGGATTGTACGTACACATAACGCACGCGCGCGCGCTCACACACAAAGAAAGTGAGAGTGAGGGGAATGAAAGAGAGAGAGAGAGGGGGGGGGGGTGAGATGGGGAGAGGAGAGATAGGTTGGAGGGGAGAAGGTGGTTGGGAGAGAGGGGCGAGACGGAAATAGGAGAAAGAGAGAAAAATGAGAAAGGGGAGAGAGAGGGGGGGGGGGGATTGAGAGATGGTAATCATGGCAAAGATGACGAGTAGGTAAATCGAAAAAGGTTCATACACGCCAGGGATAGGATCTGCGTCGGACGAAATTGGCCGTTCCGCTCACGTATACCCTGGCAGCAGGCTGCTCAAAATATACCAAGTTTGGTCACTAAACATGCAATCTATCATTCGTATGTGTCAGAATCGACCTATCCGTGGCAAGTGCACGGAAATAGAGATGGAATGGTGTTTGTTTTGGTTCCGATGTTCGTACGTATCATAAAACATAAGCGCTCCTGCATGCATCACAGCGCGGTGTATTTGATGTTGGCAGCAGCCTGCGACTCCGTTCTCCCCTGCCCCCTCTCCCTTATTCCCCCTGCGCCGAGTGGGACCCCGTGTTCTCACAGACTCGCCTGGTTCATTGTATTGCTTCGACCTCGTACCGACAAGTTCAATAACATGTTTCATCCAATGTTCTTCATGAGTAATGCGCTATTTTTTTTTCTTAATGATTTATAGTTTTCAATGGAATATCATGGAGCTATTTCGCAAAGCATTACAGTTCCCCGAGACTCCAAACCAAAATGTGTATGTAGTTTTTGTTGGGTTTTTTTAAATAGTTTTTTAATTTTTGTTTTACTTTTGATTCATCTCCCCAAAGTGTTGATTCATCTCCCCAAACATTTAATCAGGACAGAGGATTATCAGATGAAATCCAATTCCTAGCCATTAGTAATTTTGATATCCTGTCTAGTCTATTTTAATGAAGAAATAACATTTTCACGATAAAAGAGCTTAAAATTCTTTGCTCGCCCGCTGATCTTTGGGCAGAAGACGGCAACGAAGCATGTTAGTTGGAAAGATTATATTGCCGTGCAATTTTCAAATGCATTTCCTAATGGTATATAATATATTTCATTTCATAATACTTTTTAAACCCTATTAGGGAGCATTATTTAACAACTAATATATTTTGACGGAGTGTATAGGCTCATCAGCCAACAACACAAACATGAAAAGAGTTTACCAACTCTTTCAAAAGACAGTTCTAGAACACACTTTGGTCAACTTTTTGATCTTTGACATGTTGATTTATTTCAAGTCTATTGGGAGCTCAATCCTCCTTGGAATCAGAAACAGAAAAGGGATACATAAATATATTAAGAAATTACAAAATAGAGAGAGTAAAAGGGAAAAACAGAGAATGCTTATTTTCTTTTCTAGAGCTCTTTTTTTTTCTTCTTCTTCTTCTTCTTCTTCTTGGACTCTGTTTCATGCGGGGTTCCTTCTCTGTGCCTTGGTTTAAAACGTGGAGTGTCTCAATTTCCATACAAATGAAGGGTCTTGCTCCCTTGCCAGCGATTTGGCGGAAGAAAAACACGAAAGTCAGAGATGCATGAAAATGGATGTTAAATACATGCACGAGCCTCTATGGGTCGACGAGTGGGGAGAGAGATGGGGAAAGACGTCTCCAATTTGGCGCCACTTCGAAGTCAACTTGCTGCTTCTTCAAATTTTAAATATGTCATATAAATGCATCTTCTCTCTTTTTTCTCTCTTTCTCTTTGAATTCACGCTTTGTATAGAATAAATGTGTATCCTTTTCTCTCTGATTCTATCTGTTCGTTAATTTACCCCCTCTCTCATTTCCTCTCATTCTCCTACTCTCTCATTCTTCTACTCTCTCTCTCTTTCTCTCTCTTTCTCTCTCTCTGTCTCCCTCCCCCTATCACCCACACATTTCCCTATCTTTTTTTCTTAACACGTCTATGCTATATGGTATTCATATTTCTTCCCTATTTCCCATCCTCCCCCCCCCCCCCTCTCTCTCTCTCTCTTCATGCTTTACCTCGCTCTTTCTCTCTTTGAATTGGTACCTTTCTTATAATATATCTCTCTGTCACCCATTGTACTTTCAACACTCTTTCTCTCTAAATTCTATATCTATTCATTATCTTCCTACTACTTCTATACTTCCTAATGTACTTTTACTCCCTACCGTACTTAGAGTGTACTTCTATATACCAGCATTACTGATATTTTTTCATGAACTTCCTTCTCTTCCACCCATTCCTTTCCCAAAGCATTTACTCCTTTTCCCTCCCCTCCCATCATTTCCTTCATGTCCACCCATTCATCAATTTCAGTGTGTCTGTACTATATTATTGTTGTCCCATCGTGACTCAAGATCTGTCTGTCTAAATTAACGGTTATTGACATGCATGATCACCAAGATCACATAAATTGAGCATGTTTAGCAATAAAATTAACCCCCTCCCCTCCTCCCCCCCCCCCCCCCACCACACACAAAAAAGGGGGAAAGAAGAAGACGACCAAAAAAAAAAAAAAAGAAAGAAAGAAAGTTAAGTAAACGCAATCTCTCATATGATAAATTTTATTTACCTTATTCATTTACCACTTTGCCGCTATCGATGTAGAGTATATGCTATGATCATGGAAGAAAAAATAATGGTAGAAAATTGTTATTTAGAATTTTCATATGGTCGTGAAATTATTAGAAAAGTTTATTGATTTAAAAAAAAAAGACATAAAAGACGTATATCCCTGTAATTTTTATAAAATCTTTAAGCAAAATGATCAACGTTTCGTAGGAAAAAGTTAATGTGCATTCTCAATCAGTAGCGCGGTAATGAATAACCCTCAAATCGTTATGACCGTAGATATACATGTAAATATAAAATGAATTACAACGGAATTCTATAGAACTATTCCCGCATTTATGGTTTTGCTTTCACAAAATTTTGGACATGTTGGACTTATTTCTTATTTTTTTTCAAAAGATGAATAATAGATACAGAGGTAGAGTGTGTTGCTATTTTGCTAGGAAAAGTGTAGACGCACATACAAATGGATTGCTTTTGAAGTTACAATTTATAAGAGATAAGGTTCTATTGATAAATTTCAACAAAATAAAAAAAATGGGAATTTCCAAAGGATAAATTATGTATTTTAAGGGAAACAAACCCGTTCTGCCAGACAGACAACCTTGGCCTATTAAATTCAACTATATTGTTATAGCTTTCATATCTAATTGAGGAAATCTGGTTATCTGGTCGGTCTTAGAACAATCAGATGCCTCCAGAAAGACAATTTTTTTTGTACAAATCCATGACCCAGAACTTCACTCATTTCCCTTTTAATTTCGAGTAAGTCTTGCTCAAAAATACAAACGAATGAATTGCTAATAATATCAATCCTTACCTTTATCATCGATTTATGTTGAGGTATTTCACATGGTTTGTCATCATTTTCTCCCTTTTATAAATAAACCTCTGGCAGTAATTTCTCCATCGGAAGCCATCCGATTAAGTCTGTTTTCTGATCATACTTTTCTGATCATACTTCTTGAGGACTACGAGACTGGTATATTCTTGCAATCAAATGGAACCTTGAGTTCTGGGAAAGGGGAACAAATAATTTGTGAGATTTCTTATTCCTTTTATGTCAATTTGGAAGAACATGATAGTAGAAACATCCCCTGAAAAGGACTGCCCTTTAAATGCTCTTATATCCGAAATATAACTAGAAATAGCTGAAATGTTCGGGCCGAACATTCATGTCATTTGTGGGTGTAGTCCCATATACCCATTTCTGTGTGCAGTATATGTGCTTTTCAATTTTGTATCTGTTTTGATGATTCCAAAACAACATAGTATAAAACAGTTCTTATGTTGACATGGTCAACCTTTCCCAATTCCTTTGAGACAGTTTCTTTCACAATATAATTGCATGACTTTATCTTTAACAATGTTTTATGTTCGAACATTTCACTTGTATTTTGGCCTTTAAATCAAACTCTAGCAGTAATTTCTTCATCTGATATTCCATCCGATTGAGTATGTTTTCTGATCCTACTTCTTGAGGCTTGCACCCTGCGGGTATGAATACTTGATATTTCAGCTCCACTGGAGCGGCCCGACTGACTGGGTACTTAGTTGCACCGCTTCCAGTTTCACTTGGTGTCAATTCCTTTAAGGTATTTCCCCTATTTTTCATATTTGCCCTACAATCCGATTGACTTTCATCCATGAAGGTAACTTAGTGTAATTATAAATCCCTAACATTTTAAGACATAGATTATAAATTATGTACAAAAGAAGAAAAAAGGAGAATCAGTCGCATTATTTGCTATCTCATATTTTCCTTCTCAGGTTTTTGCTCATACTTATTTTTCCTCGTATTTTGTTGTAAATAGGTGGATAATGCCCCCCTCCCCCTTCCTCCCATTTAGGTCTAGAAAGCTCTTTGTTTGACTATAGTTTATAATATATTGATATAATAAATGTTATAGTCACATACTATACTCGTCTAATTTTTAAGAACAAATAAAAATGTGATATTCACAATCATATGTAATCAATATGACTGGCTGCTTAAGATTATTTCTATGATCAAGATTTGGACGTCATGCAGTTATTTCCTTTTTATAATTATATTTAGTATGTACTCTAACGCCTATTAAGTGCACCCTCGCCCAAAGCTTTTAATTTCAGAGGTGTGTCCTCCAACTATTTATGTACCATATGAATGTATATTTTGTCATATTTCTGTTAAAAATACATGTACATTATTTTGTTCATTTATTACTTGTACACTAATATTGGAATGTTGGAAATAAATGTCATTAAATTGAAACCCCCCCCCCCAAAAAAAATGAAATATTTAATTGTGTTGAATTGGTATACTTCAATTGCATTTTTATTGTGACACTTTTTTTTCCTCACTGGAATTTGCACAAAGTTAACATGTCGATGAAATGCAGGACCTGACCACTGGTACTATGTTACATCACGTTTTGTTGAAGTCCATAGCCACTCATTGTGCGCCAACATTGAAGCCAACTAAGATCATTAAATCAAGTCACGTTTCCAACATTTCCCCCCTAAAAATCTTCCCAGCATGCATGCATACAAAGATCTTTCCCCCAATATCCATGAGCATACCAACAATCGCATTTCTCCACGACTGAAGCGCTGATGTAGCGCATTGTAAGCGAGATGCTTCGCCGACTCTCCGGCGTAGGTCATCTTCCGATTCCCTCATGGGCCCCCTTGCTTGCTCATACGTGAAATGAAATTATTATTAATGTCTGAAATGTATCATATGATACCCACCATTAGCTGTCTTTTACAGCCTCTTACACCTTTCATTTTGGATCGAAAAGATGCATTATGGAGATGTTGTTGTTGAATTTTTGTTTCCTCGTTTTATTTCTTTGAGCTTAGCTCGATTGGATTGAGAGGAATTGATTGCAACCATTTCCTTTGAAATGTGAAAGCATAACCTGAAATATCATCACGAATTTTTCTTGCCATCACGTTTGATTTCAAGAGTATTTGGGGCGTAAAATTACTTTTTGTTTCACTGTACGTGCCACAGAGATACTTATCAATCGTTGCCGTAAAGCTCATATAGTCCATCTCATTTTGTTTCGATTATTTATTGATTCGGTTCCGAGGAATGATTTTTAAAATTTGTCGGGGCAAGTTATTGTTTTATGTCTTGTATTTTTGTTAAATTTTTCAATTCTACAAATGAAAAAAATATGTATCGAATTGAAAGCGGGGTGGTGAAGGAGTAGATTGTCCTTTTGGGTGTTGGCTTAAAATCACTGGGTGTAAATATATGTAAAATATATAACCACATGATATGAAATTAATATTGCTAGACTGATTATTAATCAATACGGACATTAGATTCCTGCTACATCTTGTATAAACCTATATTCAACAGGAAAATGCATGACGAATATAAAACAAAATTTAATGCGCAAGTAAAAACTAGGATTCCTTTTAAGTCAGGTAAGTTCTCGAGTATAATATTTATATACATCCCGGCGAAATGCTATAGCATAGCTTCATTTTCATATTTCATAATGGTGTTTTTATGTCGTCGGACTATGGCTCACGCTGGATGGGGTTCAATCTCCTGTCATTATGGTCATGGCACCAATGTCCTCTGGCAAGATATTGATAGGTAGCAGTTACTTTGCAACCTGCAGCGCTTTCAAATATTAGTCCAATATTAAGCGCTATATTATATTATTAGTATCATTATCATTATTATTCGACGTTAAGGCTAATGCATGGTCTCAAATACAACATTTTAGCCATGGTATACCATGTTGATAATGTGCCTCATTTTGAAAAAAATAGTATTCTGTCAGAGCCTCGAGTAGCCAAGTTTAAATAAATCTGAAATCTGTATTTTATATTTGTTTCTTGTTATGCTTGTTATGATGATTTATAAAATTACATAATAACATGACTTCGAATGTATTTGTTGATGAAACCCTCGATATGTAGAAAATAATTAGATTACTGCGGATTCGGAACATGGTGTCGTCGGTCCATTGGCTTTTATGCAAGCTTTAAAACTATACAGATAGCTTTTCGTAACCAATTCAAACACTTTAGGCGAGACCCTAATCTGTCGATTTTCTCCCATAAATCCATCAAGCAAATTAATTTCATCATTAACCTGTCTGTCATCATCCGACCACGATATGGACTCACTAGTCGTCTCACCAAACCGACGGAGGACGATATGGGACACGTTGCTTATCTCCCCGAGATCGAGTTACCCGTCGATTAGGCCAATGGCTGTGTATCGTTTCGCGCGCTTGGGGGATGCCTCTCGTATCAAGGGGATGCCTGTGTTATCAGAGGCAGGTTGCTATATAGACCACGCTGCATCCCACGTAGGGCATGCCTAGACTTAAGTCAAGACGTAGTGCTGATTTTGTTTGTAACATACACCTCCTTTACCTTGGAAAAAGGGGGTTCAAGTGAGTAACCCTCTCTTTGGGGGAAGGTAAGGGGGTCTGATTATACTTGTAGGCAATTTTGTTTACGTTTGTGTTGTAGTACTTCAGATCACCGATTGTATAAAATTTTTGAAATTGAAGACTAATAAATGGTATAATTACGCTTATTGCTGTTCAGTCATGAATACTTAAATTGGCCAGCTCATCCGATAATACTCTTTTGCACTATATGAATAATCTTCACAAAAAAAAAAAAAAAACGCTCTGGAGGATGAGGAGGAGGAGGAGGAGAATTGGGGGGGGGGGGAAGTCGCTTCATGCTAGTATCAACGGATTTTTCTTTTCTGTACCTAAATGTTGGTTTGCTTTCCTTCAATTGCCTTTTTTTTTGTGAGTGTGTGTGCTTCCGTTTTCGTTGTTGTAACCAGTCAGTGACATCATCTTTTTAATCTACCATTGCTGATGAGTTCGTTGCTCGCTGTTTCTTCACTTCACCTGCCTTTTTATAGTTTAGATCTTGTCTTTTTTTTTAAAATGCAGTCTGGAGCAGAACAGGCAAAAATTTCTACACACAATGTATCCGTTTTTGTTGAGTCACCATAAAATAGGGTTTACCGTAATATTAACAATTGTCATGGTCATAAAGAGGAACAACCAGTGGCGTAGATACGAACACACTTTCTATTGTTAGTGGGGGGGGGGGTGATGAATAGAACAAAAATCGTTAAAATCATTGAATTCGTAACGTTATTGAACTGTTTAAAATTACCGTTTTAGATACAAATTAGGAATTTTATTAATTTCATTGGCAGTTTCTGTCCATGTATTATTTTTAGCCTAATTTTCAAATACATTACTTATTGATTAGAAAAGGATAATTATTCAAGGAAGAATACTGGTGTTCCCAATACGAAAAAAAAGCTGTACAAAGTATTCTTTTTTATATATAAATCTTTGTCTTGAATGGAATAAACTAGAATTTTGATTGGTTAGTTTAGTAGCCAAGAATTGACCACAAATTGTAGGTTATGCTCACTGATATCGTAATGTCAATATTTCAATAGGTCAACACAAACTCGTCAAAGTGTCTGATTTTTGTTGACTGATCACTGCGACAACTGGCGTTATCGTTACTATTTCTATAATTTGATTCTTCAAGTCGATTAAGATGCCACATCAAAGTATACCGCTAAGTGAAATGTTTTCAAGTGCTGCATTTGTTGGGATAAAAACACAATTAAAATTCCCTATCCTTGTCTAGGAACACGCCTGAAAGAAAACGTTTTAAAACTATTTTCATCTATAGTTTTTTTGTTCATAGTCTTACATGTATCAGCGCAACTCTCTTTTCCCCACTCTCTCTTTCTTTTTTTGTGGGGGAGGGGGGTGGGGCGGGGGAGGGGTCTTGTGGGCTTATTGTCTTAAGGACTGTATTTTTAATAAAGGGATGCAAGTCTCCTGCTTTAAAGCAGCCTCTTTAATGTTCACAATCGAGATTAACTAATTGGTCTGACCGCAAGTATTGGTTTTACGTGTCTGAGATCCGAAAGTCAAAACAAAAATAATCCCGTTGGGGATCCGAAAATTGCCAAATGCGAAAAGTCATAAGTATCCTGAGCACTTGCGAATTGTAACAAGATCTTAATGTTAAGTAAATACATGATATATAAGTAGTCGCTTGTGTTTTTGTTTCTGTCTAAGAGGACCTGAAACCTTGGCACAGGAAGGGATATCTTTCTCCGTGTCTTACGACACGAATTTGGAAAAATGATATGAAATATGGATTGGAAAGTTGAAAGATTTTATTTCATATACTTTGAATGAAAAGTGAGGGTGGATTATTTCAAGTGGTTTCACTTTTAACATTATCATGTTACAGTTGAAATTTACGTGATGTTATTGTTTGTAATTAAGTTTTTTGTTCTTTAGTATTATTTGTTACCCATGAAAGTGATGAACAAGTACTGTAGTCACTTGTGTGAAAATGAAATAGCCACATTATCGACATCTCTCACCCATGAAAAAAAACCATTGGAAAGGGGAACTTGACAAAAAGATACGCTAAATGCACAGAGTCATGATATAGCTGGCAGTGCAAAAGGCTCAAAATGACCTAGCATGTATTACTATGATCCACAGGCGTATCGTGGGTTCAGCTATTGAGGGGGCACAGGCATCACTGAGGAGGCACCGATTTTGCAAGGTGGATGAAATGCAAAGTAAGGAGGGCACCGATTAAGAGAAACGTGTGGGACTGGGTCCTATATGATCTGCTTCTCTTTACTCCCCCCCCCCCCCCCCCCCATTCCCTCCTTGTCTTTTGCTGTTTTCCTTCTTTCTTCTTCCTCTTTTTTTTTTTCTCTCTCTCTCTCTTTTTGGGGAGTGCCACTTGAATAGGAGGCACGTACTCCCCGTAGCTACGCCACTGATTTGATGCATCAGAGTCAGCATGAATCATACGCTACTCCTGATCATACAAACATTTCTCATATTTTATATTTTCCAGACGGCAAGAGAGGGCGGCAGACATACACACGACAGCAGACGCTGGAACTGGAGAAGGAGTTCCACTTTAGTCGCTACGTCACCAGGCGACGTCGCTTCGAGATTGCCCAGAGTCTCGGGCTCAGCGAAAGACAGATCAAGATCTGGTTCCAGAACAGGCGGATGAAATGGAAAAGGGAACACGGGGCTAACTGCAGCATGACGAACCAGCAGGACCAAATGCCCAGCATGGCCGATTTTATCGGCTCGTAGTCTTAGACTTTCGGTGACGGTGACGTCGAAAGCAAAGACGGGCAGAGAACAATAAATAAAGAACTGAAAATTTTATTTACATGCAATTGACTTTAGGTGATTCCTTACATGTCATGCCTAAGCTTCTTGGGAATGGATAAGAATAAATTTGCTGAAGGCGTTTATATATGAAAATATTAATATCGTTGAGAACGTCTAGAGGCTGACGAAGAGAACGATGGAATTATGAATGAAAGTATTTGAAACCACCTAAGATGACTCAAAAAGTCATGCTTATATAGATGCAGAGTATAATAGTTTGGGATATGAACAGATAAAAAGCTGTTTAATTTGTAATGTACCGTGCCTGGCTTACGGGTACAATTTCACCAGGAGTGGGGTAGGGTGTTACTGTTTTGTTCGAACATCAACTTTCCAGTTTCTAAAAAAAAATGTTAAGTAGCGAAAAAGTTTTTGATAATTTTAGAGCGATAGCCACTACATTACCATGTATTATGAATTCATTACGTCTAATCTGGTTTCACCCCTGCAGTACGTAGAAAATAGTATTAAAAAAAACAGAGATCCCACTTCACTTCATATTTACATTTTTGCATTTCCAAGGGACTGCACTCCCCCTCCCAAACTCCACCTTGTTCGCCTTTGCTACTGCCTAGATAGGACTTGGATAATCATTTTGAATATTCAGTTTAATATTTTACATGTTTTAAGAGGGCTACAGAGCAGTTTGCCTTCTCTCATTTTTACATATTTCCAGGCGACTTTGGGTTTGGAAAAAGCTCCAGGTTATTAATTGTTATTTCATATATATTTCTGCATAGAGTACCCCCCCCCCCCCATTTTTAGTACTAAAAATCCAATGATAACATAAATTTGTAGTATACCTGGATTAAAGAGAACTGTTGCTGCAGGGCTAGCGCCATGAGCGTCCTTGGACGGTGTGTGTACTCTATAAGTTTTCACCATTATTATTATTATTATTATTATCATTATTATTAAAAGAATGGAAAATAATATCAACTTAAGACAAACACAAAAAGAATAATTATAGTCTACGAAATTGTGTTTAATCTTCCATATTTTATCATTAGCAGTTGTTTGATTGGCTATTATTTTTGTTGTGGCTTTCGTTATTGAAATGAGGTTAGATATTAATTTAACAAGTAACTGTCAAAGTTAGATATCTATAGGCCAATATACGATTGCTTCTTTCCTTCCTCCCGCTATAATTTAACATGTTTAGATGCCGTCATTTGAACTTGATTGCTAATATTTTGCTTAAATATAACGATATCACAGCGTACTTGTCAGTTTCATTTGAAATATAAGTGTTGTAACAACTTGTGGAATGTCGCATAGTCTTTAAACATTATTTAATGGTAGTTCCAGCCTATTAAGTAGACATCAATTTTCAAATAACTCTTGTAAAAGACAGACTTTCAAGAAAACTTTATCATGTTTATGTATAATAAAACACCTAAATATATTGAAGTGAAACCATTCGAAAATAAAAGGCCAGCAGAATCTCAGCTAAATCTGGCTTAAAGCTGTTTGGACAGCCGCAAGGCTAATTATAAAGTAAATATAACTCATTACTTTTTAATAATCTACATATGAAAGGCATAGTGCTTGAAAAACCTGTGAACTGCTCGGAGATATGATAAGGAGATGGTCCGTGTAAATAACTGTTAGTATTATCATTACTACGGTTGTACAAACTATAGTTGTAATTATAATTATATAAACGAACTTGGTGAATTGTACAAATTTGATAACTTATATCGAAAAGTCTTTTGTATTCACAAAGTACGCACAAGCAGTAAGTAACTGTGGTCGACATATAATATAGATATCCCTTTAATTTTCAACTCATATATAGTTTCGTTCAATCAAATATGCATTTTTTGATGGGACCTAGTTATTTATGACTTACACAGTGAAGTGCATTTTCATTTTTTTTTTAATAAATCGGTGTATATAATTTTTATAATTCCCTTTTAATTCAATTTCTTGAGAATTCAAGATAAAAATATGTTTGTAAAAGTACGGTTTATTATTGATGAGAAATCAGACTTTGCAATTGTTTCATGAGACCGTAAAGCTAGCTAACATTTCGTGATATGCTCCAACCATAATCCGGATTGCATGTGAGTATAATATATATCCATTGTGTACTGCCAACTGTTGGATTATAGGTGCCATTTCAAGTTAAAGTTGAGTTCCAGTCATGAGATTACATTGTGAAAAAAACTGTCTGAAAGCAATTGGGAAAGGTTGATCATGCCTACCTAAGAACTGGTGTACATGTATACTTTGAGGATTTGGAATCATCAAAACATTTATTATATTTTATTTTATTTTTGTTTTTGTTTTAAAGCCCACGAACTTCTTATAGAAATGGGTATATATGGGATTGAACAAACTTGTGTCATGAATGTTCAGCTATTTATCGTCATATTTCAAATTTAAAGTCATGTGAAGAGCGATCTTTTTCAGGGGACCTTTCTACTAAGATGTGCTTCCAAAATTACCTAAAAGGAATGAGGAAGCTCACAAATTATTGTTTACCTTTTCCAGAACTCAACCTACTCTTTAACATAATTATTTGCATGATCATGAAAGTGATTTAATTGTGTATCATTTGGTCTTAAATCTAGGGGGAATGCTTGAAAGTTTAAAGAAAATGATGAACGTTTAATAAGGGAAAATTGAATCACTTTACCCCGGTAAGAATAAATATCTGAAACACAGATATTATATTAAGAACTATTGGAGTAATTTCTATCACTTTCATCATCCATATACCGCTTCTTTAGCATGTATTTCAAAAAAATTAAAATTACTTTTAAATCTTTCATTTGACCTATCAGGAAGTGTGTCGTTGACTTACAGTTCAGTGAACCGAAGCATGGCACTGCACTGCACTGCACTGTCAGTCAAGAAAAGAGTGCAGTGAGCCGAAGCATTGCCGCATTGGTCAAAGTCTTATTATGTTGTGTGATGTAAAAATATTCGAAATAAAAAGAAGCTTTTGTACATGATGAAGGTGTCAGATACTGTCATTCTTATACGAGGAAAAAAAATATCATATCGTTAATCATCAATCTTTCCCCAAGATTGGTCATTAATCTGTTAATAAAAATATAAGGACCGACATATAGGTACGGTGGATAGTATGGACTAAGAAAGGAAGTTGAAATACAAGGAGTGTAAGAACAGAATGAAAGGAGAAAGAGAGGGATGGGAAACAAAAAGCGAGAGAGAGAGGGGGGGGGGCAGAAAGAGTGACAGACAGAGACATCTAGGCCTGTATAGAGTTAGAAATAATTATATTTTGAAAGATGAGATGAAGAGGAATAAAAAGAGGCAGACATCAATCAGAGCTATGGAGGAGTGGGTTAATGATTGGGAAAGGGATAGAGAGAGAGAGAGAGAGAGAGAGAGAGAGAGAGAGGAGAGAGAGAGAGAGAGAGAGAGAGAGGAGAGAGATAGAGAGAGGGGGAAGAGAGAGGGGGGAAGAGAGAGGAGTGAAATAAAAGTCGTATAGATGGAGTCAGAAAACAAAGAACAAGGATGAAGTCTCATAAGGAGAGGCATATAGAGGAGAGAAAAAAGAGGAATAAGAGAATTTACCGACAAAAAAGTCAGGAGAGAAAAATCGTGAAACACACTACTAGTATACAGAAAGAGAGAGGAGAGAGAGAGAGAGAAAGAGAGAGAGAGAGAGAGAGGAGATAGACATACAGAATCATGCCTGACTTTGAGAATGAAAATGAAGGGCAGAAAATCAAGAGAAATGAAAGAGAGGAACAGAGAGGGAGAGGATAATGTGTGTGTGTGTGAGAGAGAGAGTGGAGGAGACATGGTCAATATTGTACGAAATTAAATCACTTATTGCGCCATCTATCGACGACAATGAAAACTGAACATCGGCGATGTAGTAAAAGCACTATTCTGATCAGTTAAAATATTTTATTAATACTAGATACTCGAAGTTTCAATATATTCAACATTTCCATCGTCTCAGTTTGAAACTCTTTGCTGGGTGTTTGTTTGTTTTTCTTCCGATTTCACGAGGTGCCTGTTTTATGTGGATTATCTGGTCCCCCCCCCCCCAAACTATGTAATTATTATAGTCCCCCTCCCCCACCCCCCCCCCCAAAAAAAAAAAGAGGGGAAAAAAAGAAAAGAAAAGAAAAGAACAACCTTGAGCCGAATATTCAGCATCAAGAAAAAGCGTCAATTAGATAACGAAGGAGGAGGTTGTCACCACCCGGAATAAATTAACAGCCACCTAGACCAAGTGGTCTAAACACCAGTTCGCAATAAATTGAATCGGTCACTGACCGCAGAGGTCGCATGAACCGCGAATTTTGACGTAACAAAATTTAGTGGATAGATGTGACCTCGTGCAAAATAAGTAGACCAATAAATCCATTGCACACCAAAACTCACATCTCTCTGTTAATACCCAAATGACGTATTCCAGCCAAGCTTTACAAAAAAAATAAAACATTGTTGGGTGGTATATATCCCTCCCCCCCCCCCCTCCAACATGACAATTTTTAAGGTCACTGCTGAAATAGAACGAGAATATAGACGTTTTAATTGCTGTCCTTTGTAGACCTTTGCAGTAATGCTCATTGCTTAAGGGAATATCTATAACTGTGTCATCTATTCATAAATCTCTGCTATTTAAAAGTTACTGTAATGTGCTAGTGATTCATTTCTACGACACCTAATGTGTCTTGTTTCTTTGCTTTTTGATAATGAATGGCCAGATAATGATATACACTGTAAGTCAATTTAAAAAAAAGGATACCCACTTTCAAATCCCAATATATCAAGAACCAACAAGATTGCTCAAAATGGAATGATAATACTGGTTTATGAAAGAGTATTTTCCCTGGGTTTTCAAACCGTGAGGAAGTGGGGCATACACAGGCTCCATCCTAAGTTGGATACGTTACTGTACCCATACTGAAAAGTCTCATAATAAAGAGACCTCGGTGTGAACCTGTTTACCTTTATGATGTAGACAACTTCCTTTAAGCTATTTTACAGTCAAACATATCGACTAAGGTCACATAAGGGAAGCATAAAAAGCGGTCAGCGTAGACAGTTGGCGCTTCCAGACAGGTACTACAACTCATATTCATTCCTAGAGAGAGAGAGAGAGAGCGAGAGAGAGAGAGAGAGAGAGAGAGACGAAATAGGTGACCACAATAGAAAGGTGGCCTATATACATGTATACATGGCCACTAAAACAGGTTTTACTCTATTCCAATTCTACTGTGTATCAGTGGATACATCGATTGGCATTAAACTGGGAGGCGCAAGGTTCGAGACCAAATTAGTCCCCAAGTGTTTATTTGGAAGGGCGTCAACCACACTCCATCCCATCCAGTCCCCTATAGTCCATCGGATAAGAAATGCAGTAGTAGGTCCTATATGTGCTTACCTTAAAATATTGATAGTCTTGTTGTGGCGTCCATGCAATATAGATATTCGTCCCACCTCCTATTTGCTTTTTTAAAGTAGAAAATATATAGGCCAGTCTGAAAATTGATATTAGGACTAGCATACCTTTCCTCTAACGGAGCTTTATCAAAAATACTGTGACTCTTAATTTATAGACGCAAATGACCTTATATATTGATCAACACAATTTAATTCACTACACTGCGCTTAATACCGTTTATTAGCATAATTTCCTTACAACCATTCTCTCCCCCCCCCCCCCAATCCATCCAATGTGGCCCTTCTTATCCCTCTCTATCTAGTGAGTGTCAAATACAAAGTGGTGGAACGAAGCATAATTGAGAATAGAAAATTAAATTTTACGCTGTTTGGGCCAGGATTTACCTCGTCCGTATCCGGGACGCGCGGGACCCCGTCTGCCCGAACTCGACCCAATCTCAAGCTGACACCCCTTCATTAAAATAGAGGCTCCACCTAGCCATTCGACCCCGCGTTCCCCGGGGACCTCGGCCGGTAACAGACGGTCAACGCCACGATGGGTGAAGATGCGCTCGTGCCTGCTCATGCGTGCCTATTTTACATGGAAACCAATTAATATAGATCTTGACAAACGAATGGGAATGATGTACGTTGACGGATAATTCACTGCTCTATGCATGTCTGCGACAACTACTTTGCATTTTTTCTTTCTTTTTATAATCATTATTTCATTTTGACTAGGCATAAGCCTCCGCAGTCTGCTAGGGAATTGAATACGCGATGTGTAGCTTTTTCAATGTGTAGCTTATTTACCCATGCAAATCTAAAGCTCCTATGAAATTATGAAAAGAGAAGATATATGTATATAGCGACTAAAGTTCTTAAAAGCTTTGTTGATGAATGGTGGGTAAACCTGTAATTAATGACCTGCTTTTCCTACTAAGACAACGCGTGTCCTCCCGACCTAGGATTACCCTGAATATGTGTCGCGATTCTTCTATTCTCCACATGAACTAAATTTGTATTAATCCTATATAGTCTATATAATTTGCTTCGCCTAGAAAATAAGCTGTAGGGTTAGAGCTAATAGGATAATTAGTCAAGCATCCCATATAATGGTCCATAGATTATATTAATTGTTTTTACATAACAAAAAGCTGATATTTAAAAAAAAAATAGGTGCGGTGAAAAAAAGACGTATACAAATATAACACAGATAGAAAGGGACATAGAAGATAAACGGAATGATGTTAAAAATAACAAATAAGATCAGGATGATGGTAGTGTGGTGAAGGTGGTGAAGGTGGTGATGGTGATGATGGTTATGATGGGTATGACCATGAAGATGATGAGGATGATGATGATGACGACGACGACGATGATGATGATGATGGTGATTATGATGACGAACGACGACGATGATGATGTTAGTGGTGTTGGTTGTGGTGGTGCTATGATGACGATGATGGCGACGATTAATATAATACCAATTTGTGGTTAAGATTACCAAGACGAAAACGGTGATAATTAAATATGATTACAATGGTGATGATGACATCATGATGATGATGATGATGATGATGATGATGATGGTGATGGTACTGATTTTATTGATTCCTCTGATGGTGAAAGAAAGAAAGAAAAACAACCTCTCTCAAGTACATAATATTCTTAAAGTGATGACTCAGTGGTAGAGCAGTGGTCTCCTAACCTTCAGGTCCCAGCATTTAAACCAAGTCGATGAGCTCTTTTGTGAAGGCATTAATTCTCAAAGCCAAGATAGGACATAAAACTGTAGGTATATACCCCTGGTTGCTTACCTACAACACGTAAAAGCATGCATACTAGTAGTTGCTTTCTCATCCTCATAAATATATATATATATATATATATATATATATATATATATATATATATATATATATATATATACTTTCTTCCTATTCAACTTTGCATTTAATTCAACATTGCAACTGACTATTATGTATTCCGTGCCCTGCTCAGTTTTACCACCGATCCCCTTTGTTGGTTGTTGTAATATTTTTCGTGGAAGCAAATGCAATCAGCATTGTAAACAACAAAATAATTATGCTTCTATTTTAGAAAAATATGAAATATTCATGCACCCATATAACAATATATGTATCACACCAACGCAATGTACTTTCTCTTGCCCACTCATTTCATCTATAGAAGAAGCGGAACAACGAAAAGAGAGTCTTTTTTCTATAAAACTTTCCTTTACCACTTACAAAAATAAAATGTTTTGTTGTTTTGTTGTTTTTGTTTTTTTCGTTTTTTTTTTTTTTTTTTTTTTTGGGGGGGGGGGGGGTTGTACCTTGGTTAAAACTAAATCGTTAGGATATCAACATAGCCACTACAACGGGTTAATAAAAAATTGCCAGAAAGAAAATAAAGAGACGAAAAGGGGGATGGGTCTTCATTTATGAATGAAATATTTGTCAGTATGAACTCATTTTGAGAGGCAGCCCCCCCCCCTTCCCCCGTCGCCCCCTGACTGAATTTATAAATAAACTGACAAGTTAGAGTTACAAACTCCGGGGATGGCCTAGATCGACGTGGGTCGCCTACTCGCATCCTTCATTCCGTCAATGACGTCGATACACCGTGCCATAATGATGAGCACTGTGGGCGTCGATCTCGATATGAAAGCTAGCACCATTCAAGCTTTTATCTTTAGATGGATCATATCCAAACCGCACCCAGCGGCGATCATACTTTAATAGCCTCGATGGTGTGCAGAAAACAATCAGTCACTGTATTAATTGTGTTTAGCAAAGTGCACTTTCATCATCATTCATTGAAGAGGTGCAGATTGCGGAATAATTTATTCATATGTAGATAAAGTATAATTGGTTATTGATATTTCTCCCCGATAGTGGAGTCCTGATGCACGTGTTGCTATGGAAATTGGCATGATGATACGCATATTTGTTTATTTATTTTTTTGTTTGTTTGCTTATTTGTTTTATTTTCATACTGGTATTTTGAGGGGGATAATTTCTAAATTTGTAGTAAACCGTCGTCAGCAGGCCGCAAGACGCCTGATGGGGAAATCTATCCTGACAATAATTTGGTTTGAATAGAAGCAGAAAATCTAGAAAAACAGATCAGTGAAAGCATATTCAACTTATGAATTTTAAAAATTGTAATTGATCAATGTAATTTCTTTTAGAACCTCTGTCATTTGATTTTTTTTAAAATAAACGTTCCATGAATATAATTTTTCGTTGCTTTTGATGTAAATCTTTTCCATAGGGGAGGTTGTATAAAAATATGTGTTCAATAATACATATCTACAGCCCACAGGTTTCTTCAGTGAAAATCTTACTCATGAAATTTGTATTACAGAAGAAAAGAGAGAGAATCTCGGAAGGCAAATCAGAGTTGCCAATTTGTGATTGATCGCAACTTTAAAACTTCATAACGCTCTGATTTTTTTCAAATTTTCACTGATCTTTCTTCTCTCTCTCTCTCTCTCTCTCTCTCTTTCTCATTTTTACGCTTTTGTTTACGCCAACTTGGTGCCAGAGTAGACTTCCTTGATGAAAAACAATAAAAGAAAAGAAAACGGGGAAAAGGGAATACACGTTGTTAAAATGTGTATGCCTTCCAAAAAACATCTGGACACAAGTGTTATTACAAATACGTTCTTAGTGGAGGAGGCAATTTCTAAATTAATGATAGTATAGCAATATATTAGTTCAGGTGCCTTTAAAGGTCGTCGAACAACAGTTTTAGATGTTTTAAAGATCCGTCATAAACATGTTTCAAGTTGAGCACGTAGAGACAGGAATTGTTAGTCAACATAGTGTCTTTTCGTCGTTGGTCTAGTTTGAAAGATACCTTCATATTAAGGAAAGTACAAACTTGCCCTTAATCTCCGTTGCTTGTAACCATGGTAACTGGTACAAAAATATATCTGATTAACAGAATATCCGGAGGAGAAATGGGTATTTGAAACAGTGATCCTGGCAGATGGTTTCTCACCAGCATCTTCTTCTGTTTTAGAAACGCCGATGATCCCCGGGCTAATCGCTACGACAAGTGACGATTATTTCAGCGACGTGTTGGTCGTCAGTTGCTTGATGTGATGTGGTGGCGTCAAAGATAAAGTTAAGTATCAGTCCTGCAATTCATTGTGAAAGAAATTGTCTAAAATTTATTTTGAATGGTTGATTAGGTCGTGTATAGGAATAATTGTATATAATGAGATTTTGGAATCATCAAAGTTATAACAAATCATTGACAAAATCTTGTTGAAAATTACAAACACTGAAAAGCACTGGACACAAATGTAAGTATATGGGACTAACAAACATTTAGCATCAGAATTTTGTCAAAGTTCTGTACTACATGTATTTGTAATCATAACTGAAATATGAAAGCATTTCAACAGCGATCTTTTTCATGGAACATGTATGATATTTCTCACAAAGGAACGAAGTGAATGAGAAATATCACAAATTATTTATCACCTTTTACCGGAACTCAACTGCTTAATATTCTCTGTATTAAAGCAAATCTTATAAGTCGGAAAACGGCCTGCCTCATTAGGAAGCATAAATTAAATCTATCAAACACCATTGACAGCATATCAGCATTTCGTTCATAGGACATAGCTAATGTGTCATCTCCCTGTGAATTGAAACGGTCTCAGTTATTTTTTGAATAACGTTCTCCTTGTCGCAAGAGTAAATGCTATATTAGGTGCATGTGTATCAGAAAGAATGTAAATCATATAACAGCGAGTTATCATAAAGTATTCTAAAAATTTTCGACAGTCATTTCTATCATGTCACACTATCTTGTCATCCAATCTTTTTTTTTCCACGAAATGGGATAGCATTCTGAAAGATTCGGGACCATCTTTTAAAAATTTTATTCATATAAAAAAAATCCACTGTTGATTAATGTCTTTACTCTGCTTCAGGTACTTCCACTGCCACTTGGATTCCAAGCGTATAAAGCTTGCTTAAAAGTATGGAAGTTAAAGTACATTAACCCATAGCAGTTCAGAGTTTTATTATGGTCTAAATTGATCAGTTTTTCCTCCTCAAATTGGTAACCATTATTCTTATTTTCCACTCCTAGTATACCTATACTGTGAAAAAAAAATACAAATGCTTATCAAGAGAACCAATGTGAATTCAGAGGCTTCAATGATTAGTTACAATTAAATCGCTCTTATTCCTGACCGATACAGCGTAATGCATTGGAAATAGGCTCAAAATTTATGTGAGTTGTGATCTTTCTTCTCATGATTGTATTGTGTAATTCCTAGCATTCTGGATCAAAAGATAATGTAAAAAACATACTAAAATGAGACACTGTACTGCTATATGGGTTAACAAATAATTGACCTGCAATGAATAAGCGAGTCTTCGACATCTCTATTCTCCAACCAAAAATTAATATCATTCTAGTTTAGCGGGAAATATCTCAAAGTGACAGTCCGAATTTTGATTTGTGATCCTGAGTCGAAGGCTGTTATCGTATTGTTTGCGTATGTTTCAAACGTAATGATAAACAGAAACCCTTGGAAGATTTGTTGACCAGGGGCCCGTTGCACAAAACTTGCGTTTAATCGCAACTCAGAAAAATCAAACGCAACTTTATTTTCAGCCAATCAGAAGTGCGCATTAAGGACTTGCGTTTGATTTTTAGGAGTTGCGAATAAACGCAAGTTTTGTGCAACGGGCCCCTGATCATACTTTCCTCACTCTTGCCAGCCATAAATTTGTTTCTCAGAAACTTCTTATCTTCCCCTCCATCCATCTTTCCTTCATTGGTGTCTCATCCGTTATCTTCTGAAGTCAAGTTTGGTAAATTTATATGATCTTCTGCATCGTATATCTTCTTCTTCCGTTTTTCTGACGACAGACCCTTCTTCTTCTTTTTTTCGTGCTGGCTGAATTTGGGTCAGGGAAGTTGGGCTGAGTCACGACGTTGGAACTGGTACCACTCATGCTTCGTAATGTAAACCTTTCATGTCACTTGTGTCAGATATGTCAAATGATACTTTTCAACGGAATTTATTTTCTCAACTTTCCTGCATGACCGTTTGCTTTTTTGCAACTTTCCATCATTTTTTGTATTTTTTGTATTTTTTTTGGGGGGGGGGGAAGTTCGAGACTAGACACCTAATACGCATAATTGTAATACTTGAGGGCGCTGTACAGTGTCTCTTCAGATTATAAGTCGATTTAAAATGCATTTAACTAACAATATCCTCTTAAGCACTTAAATTGCCTTCAACAAAACAGCAAAATATTAAACGCGTTGATATTTTCAGAGATGATATTTAACACTATAATTAACCAACCGATTGCTTATGAAAAAGAAATGCCACCTATCATGATTTCGCCTCTGGCTATAACTCTGCAAATTGCTGAAGTCTATCTCTAGAGCCATACAGTCCGTATATGCGAATGTATGGCTGTTGTTTTTTGTTGTTGATTTTTTTTAGATTGAAGCAAGAAAGTATGGCAGTTGCTATTGGCATTTGACATCACTGGCGTTGCCAGGTTTTTCATATCTGCGCCATATACCACTAGAGTTGCCAAGGAGGTGGGAGGTAGGCCGTACTCCCTCAGTTACCCCATAATGTTTTAGGGAAGTTTTTTTTTCGGGAGCTGATGTTGCTGACATTGCTCATTGATGATAAAGCGACAAAAAGGCCCATCATGATTTGATAAATTATTATAATTTTCCAATCGTTATGCCTATTTCTTTGAGAAAACATGCAAGCACATTCAACCGTCCAACAACCTATTAGTATCGCCTGTTTTGATAAAATTATTTAAGGCCATAATATACTGCATCAATCTCCAGAACTATCTCAGTTCTCATAAATGATATTTAAATTAGTTGACGATGTTACTGCGAATGTTTCCTCTATGTTAAACCAGACTTTAAAAAATGTTATTCTACGATCATTGCATTACATTAATAAATGACGAAGGCGCAATCAGTAATACAAATTGTATCAGGCAAGTAATTGGCATTACATAAAGATAATCTTGCGGTGAAGCTTCATGAAGTTCATGTTGTGCTATTTTTGTCATATTCTTAGTTTGGGAAACACTTACACATTTACAAATCTACGGCATTGAACCTCTGTTGCGTTGTGATTTATGGTCAAGAAGTTATACGAGCAAAGCAGAGAAAGAGACGAAATGGCTTAGGTAATTTTCAGCAATTTCCTCCGAGTAATTTTTATTTTACTCTTTATTGACACCTGATGCAACAGACCATGGATTTGCATTATGATAAATTTGGCACCAACGGCTGTGACAAATGAACTTGGTGCAATTTACGGGTGATTTTCAACAGCTATACACTTTAAAACTCTTAATTCAAACATGTGTGCACTTCCAACCAACTGACAAATATACTCCATATTTCACATATGTCCCTCTCATCCCAACTAGTTAATTCAAAAACTCTTTTGTACCCGCAACTAAAACACCTCGAGCCATATTTTGGGTGTTGAAAAGAAAGAGTTCGCTCTTTACAGATTTCTAAATTGAATTTTTCTGTTGACAATAAACTTGAATCTCGACAGACAGATAGATGACTCCTTATCACTTACGAAAAAAAGACAAGAAAATAGAAGAACTGAAACATTTTCCTACCATCTCTAACCGTCTTCATATCGTTTTTCTTCCTTACATTATCTCCTTGTAGTCATATTATAACTTTGTCTCTAGTTGCTGCCTTTGCATCTTCATCTTCATCAACCAACCCTTTTCTGTCCCCTTTCTGTGATAGCACTTCCACTTCGTCTACATCCAAGGTAAGACTATACGACGAACCGAAAGTAAAAGTGTTGTTTTGATCTTTCTTTCTGTTCTACCGTTGTTCTTTTTGGCAGGGGTTGTTTGACTTAGAATGAAACTTGATTAAGTTGTGACAATAGTCACTTAAATGGAACAATGTCATAGCGAACTTCTTAATTCACTCTTTTACAAATAAAATGAATGCATAGCAGGACACTGGTCCTCCATTTCTTTAATACTTTCTTTCTCTCTGTCTCTCTCTTTATCTCATTACCTCTTGTTTTCTCTATTTCTTCGTATTCCTCCAGTACTCTATCTCCCTTTCTTTTCATTTATTTATCTCCCTCTTTCTCCTTTCATTCTAACTCTTGCTCTTTCTTTCTTCTTCCCAACCACCGGCGCAAAGATTTTGATTCCCCTGATCGTCGCCCGAGGAGGTGCCGCCGCGTTCTGGAGAGGGAGAGATCTCCGTCCATTCTCTCTCCCGGGAGAGTTGATCTGCCGTGAATGGGTGCATATCTTCACCCCAGGGGGTTAGATCGAGCTCATCTTCACCAGGCATTGTCACAGTCAGTTTGGTGTTGTTATCTCTCCTCTCGGGTCATCACACAGCTGGCATTCAACGCACGCGCTTGCACGTCGCAGACGAGCTAGCAGCGCTCAGCGGCCTTGAAAAAAGGAAAATCATAATTATTTTCCTTTTACTTCATGATATGCCTTCGAGGTATGTTACTTTATCTGATCTCGTAAAGAATAACATCAGAAATGTATCTAATTTGTTTATGTTTTCGCGATTAGAGAGGCTAGTTACACACCAGTCAGATATTCTACCGGTTGTTATTTAATCAAACACACAATCTATTCTAAAGACTGTTGTTTGTAAGTCATGTTTATCTTAATTTTATGCGTATATGAATGCAATAGGCCAATCACTTCAACACTTGGCTTTACTTTACAGGGGGAAAATATCATGAAGGAAAAAAATATTTATGTAGTATTCACGTTTCCATAATTTTCGAACGTGGGCTTCTCTTGATGACTTCAAAAGTTTGTCGAAGGTTGTCCGGCCTAGCAACAAGCACTATTGTAAATTGTCGATCAACAAAATAGATGAAGTTTTTGGATATGATGAAAGTAATATCATAACTTCCACTTTTCGTTAATCTATGAAAAGGGAACATCCTGGATGCATTAGTCGATCCTATATCAGACAAGCCTCAGGTAAGCATTTCGATTATAAACAACAATTTCTGTTTAAAAGGGGTACCCATAGACTTTGCATACATTAGTACAGATGTCTATTCATCCGGTATGGCACCATACATTCTCACGTCACTGAATACAGCAATCGGCTTACAAAGTATCTCCAGATGACAGTAGAGCAGCACGTGTTTAGAGTTGGAACATTTGCAGAACACAAGGCCAGTAAAGCTTTTACCTCTGTGTCTCAAATGCAACTCATAGAATTATAAATCGTTTTGGAACATACGTAACGGCCGACGCGACCGACAACGTCGGTCTTATGAACTTCCAGAAATGTTCTCAGAAGTTCCGACCTATATAATTGGGCTCGCGGGTCATCTGTCTCGAGAACTCTCATGTATTTTCAAAGAATATCCACGAGAATGACAATGACGAAGTTTTTTTACGGGTAGTCAGTTCCGTGTCGATTACTCGTATCATCTGTCATCTCCGATCGTAGCCTCTTTGTTTTTTAAAAGATTTTTTTTTTAATAAAAAGCAAAGCTCATAAGTATAATTTCATGATATAACTTGGTTGTATGTCCCCAATCAACAACATATATTGTTAAATTATTTCATTTCAGTCAGTTTAATGCAATTATAATTACGGTAAAACGCGATCTGCACATAACTGTACCCATGCCAATCAAGAACGGAATCTCTAATGTGTTCCCCACTTTCTATTCAAATCGTTATGATATGGCATATCATTGATTTTTGCTTCTCCAAGAACAATTATGTTATTCCTGAATATAGAATACTTATACTGTAAGAATATTTTGATTTTTTTTGTTGTTGATTTTTTTGTATACAGTATACCATATTATGAATGAACATTATTATTTCACCTAACATTCCACCAAAACGTCTGTAAATCATCTCTCGGACATATGCTCGGTGTCTGTATTTCCATCACCGTGCTAAACACCCGTCTCCTATTTCTTCACAAAATCTTCCTCCGTAAATGTGTACCTAGGATGACTTTTTTTTTCATTCTCACAATCGCTCTCCCTCTCTCTTGGAGATGGAAAAAGAGAGAGATAGCATCCAGCGCTCTCGAGACACTGCTGACAGGATGTTTGCTTTGATAATATCAGAATGGCATACGGTCTGTAGCAGACCAGCTAGGGAGTGTCGCTCAAAACCAGCATTGTTTGTCTTAACCTGTCCCGCAACAAGGTGCTCATCTTTCATCGGAGGGGTACGATGATACTCCAATGATACCATCCTCCTTAGATGATGTTCAGGATGGTGGTGATGGGGGTTGAGACTGTGATGGTAGTGATACTGCTGGTGGTGTTGGTAGAAAGTGTATTTTCTTGAATAATTTCATATTAACAACATACCATACTCAAGAGAATATATATATATATATATATATATATATATATATATTAACAAAATGAGATACACTGCAGCAAAATGAGTATTTAGCAACTTTCCTGCCATCTGAGTATAGTATATAAATAACATAAACATTATTGATATTTTTATGCCTGCATCTTGGATGTGGGTTGTCGGTAGCAATGGTGTTACAAAATCTCCTTTTAAAACAAAAAAAATATCAATACTCAATTACCATGGAAACTATCTAATAATGAAAATTATTGTGATAACACTGTGAGAGAACGCTCCAAGGCTCAGTTGAAAATGGTCATTATGGCCATTTCCGATAATTATTGTAAAACAACACCTCCATATCCTGTTTGTTTTAGAGACCCTGATGAAATTTGAATACATTAATAGTCAACAAATATATTACAGTATTCAGTAGTCTAAATTTATGATCTTATGCTATGGACTTTGTTGTTTTGTTTTGTTTTTCGGAATGACACTGTTATTTGCAATGAAATTGGCTTGCGTTTGTGTATGATAGGTATAAAATTTACTTCAGACATCAATGCCATTGTTGTCGGAATACGGTTTTTCACCTGAATGGCAAGTCTTTGCAGGAACTATTCAAATCATTATTCAGCAGAGCCGCATGATGACGAGAAAAGAGCGACAGATGCAACTTAGGATTACTCAAGTGCCAGGCCTCCGGACGTAACCTGGCAGTAAGTCTCAATCAGGGGTAGATTGAGTTCGCAATCACTACAAACGAACACAGATTTTTAATTCGTATATGAATTTTTTTTCCAATATATAATTATATGTACATGCAAATATATATATATCATAATATATTTTTTCTTTTTATTTCTCCAGGAGGAACTGAGGAAGTACATATTTCATGTGTCATGTCATCATGCCTCAAAGGCTCAAAATAACATATTGCAATATAAGTTTCATTTTGACAGCGAGTAAACATCGCCACAGAAAAGCAATTTTTCGCAGTGAGCACAGATAAAGCCAGGTATTACCCTAGACTGGGCTGAGGAAATATGAAATTGCCATTATGCTAACCTATCCTAATTTATTTTGACGACTTTACGCCCATTGTTTGAGGATAATGAAAGAAAGATGAAGGGGAGAAAAACTTGTCATGTGAATTGTGAAGAATGAAAAATGTCGAGTTGCCAAGCGTTACGGTAGCTTCAATGAGCGCATGGAAGCGGAAAGCATAACTTATAAAAACGCATGCTTCTGTGAACTGTATTTGTTTATTCTTGACCCCTTCCACAATTGGCAACAACGGAGAAACGTTCAAAGTTCACCTGAGAGAGTAGCTAACTTCAGCCTTGGCTTCATGTAACGGCTGTGATGAATGAGCGGCGTTTCACTCGTCTCAAAGACCTGCATTAATCATCGGAGGCTCCCAAAACCTTTTCATAAACATTACTCACTATCAAGTAGTTTTTCTTTCGAAAGAATCAACTTCTGCTTGAATGTTGACCTTGCAAAAAAAAAAATTATTATCTCACTTTTTTTTTTTTTTTTTAAGTTCATAATTTCTATCCACGCATTAAAGAGCCGTCTGGTACTATAGCTTTCTAAATTGGAATCAATGGTACGAATATCCTATTACTCCCAAAGTAACGGAGGACATAGTAGTGTGGGCCAATGCGTACTCAGCACAAGCTGGAAAGGGGGATAAAATAGCCGTCAAAAGTAAACTAACACTTCTTAAACATTTACAAGTATATTATATAGGATTGGTCTCACTATTTTGTTAGCCTAGACGAGAAACAACATTTATATTGATTGGAATTGCTTTTTCACATGTGGGAAATATTTGTCTCCTTTTTTATATGAATATAAAATAAAATTTATTCTGATATCCCAGTTATATTGTTCAACCGCCTTTCATTTTTGTCTTTATGCTTGGAACTATGTCCGGTATTGTCGATTGATGGCGCTATTTTTTCATAGCCCCTGTTTCTCTTCCCCTCAATTACTAGTATACCCGGATCTCGCAACATAAGCTACCAGAAATCAAGCTTGGCTTCCTTTTAGAACACCAAATAACCTGCGCAAGCCTACTACAAAAAGCTAATCAAAGATTAATTCCCTAACATTTTAGTACTGCATCACGTTTCTTTCTTTCCTTCCCTTCGTCACTTCCTTTACCCACCTACGACGAAAACGCTATTGATAATTATAGAATTTTTTTTTTTTTAATCTTTCTTGTGTTCTTGTCTTTAAAATACAAAATAATCTAATATCTACTTATCTAGAATCATCGATATGCAAACGAATTGTAAATTATAGGACACGTTATTCTTTAAAATTCCCCCTCCAACTACCCCGCTCAAAGACAGAATATAAAATAAATTATTTTGCATATTTTGGAGCCAGTTTGTTTAATACACTCCCTGGTAATGCTCAGATGTGTTCATCCCTTTATAAGTTTTTTTTTTAAAAACTATGCAAAGCTTTAAATCTTGACTCAATGAAATTGTAACATTTACTAGTGAACTATGTAAATTTTATAATAGCATTAATTCACTCTCCATTTTTGTAATTTACCATGTTACCTAATTGTTATGTGTTTTGTATTTTCAAGTAGAATGATTTTTGTAAACTGCAGGGCGCCTTTGAAAAGCAGTTTTGCATAACTGAACAGGCCAACCCTACAGTATGAAATAAAGAAGACTAAATACATAAATAAATAAATTCATGACAAACTTGAATTATCCTGCTGAAACCGAGTTTGGGATAATCTGCAGATAGTCTTTAACAACTAGTAAAATGCAAACGAAAATTTGCTTTTTAATGACATTCAGTGTAAAGATCGTTTGCTAAAAGTGAGAATTTGATTTGTCTTCATGGTCAATGCCTTATTAAAAAATTCTTTAGGTTTGTCTTTATTAAAACAAGGACACGGGGTGCAGTGGTATTGTTCAATGAATTCCATAACTCATACCCTATCAGCAAGTCAACGTAAAATTGGCTGGTTCTTTCCAACCTGTCCATCAAAAAAATCATGATTATAAGCCTCATTGTATTTGAGCGCGGTGTGGACTATGGTTTTTTAGAATTACTGCGTCATGGACTGAGAATCGGCTTGCATTCCACAATGAGGGTAAGGTAGTGAGAAACCACATCATTTGTTCAAACAAGAGAAGTTAAGCCAAGGCTTTGACTTGGTGAATGGAACTGGAGCACCCATGGATAGGTTTCTGAAGGGCGATGATACAGGCAACCGGGTACTGTATTGTATCGTTAAACAGTGGTAGAATGGAGAGGATATATTTGTAATGAAGAGTAAATAGACGAGGGGACTTCCTCTCGATGTTAATATCATTCGAAGGATCATCCTTTCGCGTCAAAGCATACCTTTTATGTCAATCATGTCTTTTCAGGGGGGGGGGGCTAATGAGACTCGAGGTACTTTGTTGGTATGAATTTGTCAAAGTTACTAGTTGATTGTGTAGGCACATGACATGTGAATGTTAACTTGAACTTTCATCAACAGATTTAGGGGGTTGGGCCGCAGCAAAGATTTGGGGATATTGTAGCTTGTTGCATTGTGTGAGGTTTTGTGTTTTTTTCTTTTCTTTTCTTTTCTTTTAAATGAATTCTTGTCTTATCAAGATGTTAAGCGTTGCTGACAATTTCTAGAGGGATACTGAAAGCAAATTAAAGAATGCAAAATCATTGGATACATATTTCATACCTTCACTATTTTAGCAATATTGAATATAATAATCATGATAATGGTATATTTACTATGTTTCAATGAAATGTTATTATTATTAGCTCTGATTCATAGAGCTGGAAACTAATAATGAAAATCCCAAATAAAGTTTAATTTTCGATTTTTTTTTTTTTGTTTTTTTTTTTTTCATTTTGGAGACTTCAGCTGAATTCACACAACACAAAAACAACATTGGTCTGCCTTCTGTATTTATCTATATAACATTTCTCTCAACACTATCTGTATTTATATATTTAAACTGACCACCCAGCGTTATCTTTCCTTATTCATTTAAACCGGCTACTAGCCGTGAATATTTTGCTATTTTGTGATATCAATGAAAGCTTGCACAAATTCTCCTTTGGGGCCTTGGTTACTGAAATAATGATGGAAGTGCGAAAACGTATTGAACTGTTTAATATTACCCCTTTGAAAGTATTGCATTACCCTACGAAAGCATGCACTATCCATCTTGATCAACACACCTGTGTATTTGAATTTTAATCTCCAAACCGTGAAAAAACAATGCAAATATTGGAATGATTTTGACACGGATGATTGGCGCCATTTTGTTTGTCTTATCACCGCACAATGGACGTGGCTAAAACAGGATGGCGTAACGAATGAAACGACATGCTTTCCTTGACGAATGGTAATTTCTCGCTTCCTTGCGTCTGCATACAACGAACCCAGGACCAAAACAAAGACTCAATCACGGCGCAAATAAGAGACGAGGGTTTTTGTTGTATACAAGATTAATCACCAGAAAGGTGTTTTGATAAACATCTCTCGGAAACAATCGTTGGGAAAGGACAAAATATTAAGAGTATTTTCGAGGCGCTTTTTTTGTGTGATTGTGCTGGATTGGGCACGCGGAACTATGCTGACTGGGGATAGGAACAGTAGGGAAGAAGGTTCCCTGAGATGCCTAACAAAAGCCTGACCAAAATGTAACGTGTTTCATTACCCGTTTATTGAAATATCGTCTTCCTTTTTTTTTTTTTTCAATTACGCTCAAACCTTGACTTTACAATTGTATCAGTTGTAAATGGTAGGTTCTCTACTAGATATACCTCGGGGCGTTTTCTGGCGTGCAGAATTACACTTTACAGGCCGCAAGTCTGCGCTACTCATCCTATTCAATGCTGAGTTCTGGTCGGCTGCACACGGCATCGTGAACCGCCTGCAGCCCGATGGCCTCTTGACAGTGGAGATCAGTTGGCGCGTTTTCCGAGGTCTCAAAGCTGTCCCGAACGCCTGCCACCGCTGACATTTCGCCCGTGGGGAAATGCAACTCTTTACATTTTTAACAAGGGACTTGGAAAGAGGGAAAGATCGTGCAGAAACCACTATTGAAATACACTAGGTCAAAGTACTAACAATCGTTTTTGCTACTAATACAATTCTTCAAATATTGTGATATCTGATACTCATCAAATAGTGTGTCTTTTGGGGGAATACTTAGTCGAGAAGAAAAATAACTGGCAGTAATTGTGGTTACCCGCCTTACAAATCTTGAATTGAAAGAACAAAACTCCTCATCAATTAAAAAGGGTGCAGTCTGATACAAAGTTGGGCCTTGCTCAGTTTACCCTGATGAGAAGGTGGATGACAAGTTTAATTCAATAATACACTACACGATGATGTCTATTTGGAATATGTCTCTTCTGTACCTGATCAAAGTACAGAATATGCATGACTAATTTCAGACACCAATTAAATTCATTTACAAAATGGAAGGGGGAAAATGTTCATAATGTTCAAAAGTGTAATATCTACCCATACGCAAACATGAATTTACATAGAAATAGCACATGATAAATGCCATGAAAGACAAAACAAAACAAAAAGAGAAGTGGAAAGAAATGAAAGGGTAAAATTATAACAAAGAAAGAGCAGAAGAAATGCAGAAACTGGAAGAGAAGAAGGAGATGAATGAGATGTAATATAGAGAGGAAATAAGCAATAACAAAATGAAAAAGTAAAAAAAAAGCAATAACAAAGCAAACAGAAGCAGCAACTGCAAAGAAGAAAAAAAGAGAAAAAGAGGGTTCAGTTATAATAATAGGAGAAGTTCATAGTAATATAAAACATAAAAGTAGTGTCTTTATTTATACATGTTTAATATTGATATTCAATATATATATATATATATATATATATATATATATATATATATATATATATATATATATATATATTGAATATCAATATTGAAATTTATGATTCTATTATCATATTTTGATATATATGTCATAAATGTATTAAACTATGATAAGAGCTCAAGATGGATATCGATGAAGAATACTGGTGAATATTCACCTAAACATTGTTAAGAGTGTGGTGATTTTTTACACAATGTATATCACTTACATACAATTTACCTTTAAAATTATCATAACTGTACGGCAGAAGCTTATAGCAGACGTTATCATCATTTCAATTAATAATGTTTCCTAATTTCGGCGTTGACTTTGTGGAGCAACATCTGACAAACGTGTCGACATCCATTTGCATATTTTAAATTATTTTTTGGTTCTGCTACTAGATATCATTATTTTTACTTTCAGTCTCCCGTATTTTAAATTGGGTTCACATGAGGTTGTATTGTAGTTTTATGATTATTATTGGCTAATTATTACCTGATACATATCTAGCTTTCAACTAAGCCATAAAAAGACCATGGATGCCTTATCAAACTTTTTAAGGAGTAAACGAAATCTCCGAGGGGTTTTGAAACATATGCTAAAAAATAGAAAAGGTTTTTTAAAAATGCAATTTTACCCAAAAAAATCAAAAATAGAAAAATAAGAGAAATTTTAGCGCATGAAGAAAATAAAAAGAAGGCATGATGACGAGAGGTTCCGGCCGATGAGCGGGTTCCGCTGTCTCTTGACGAATCCATCGGAGCCGCTGAGTCTAAGCCTTCTCTTCGCTTATCAATAGATGCGTAGGGATCTCCTGCCCAAGAACGTTAAAACCCCGAGCGCTTGTTTCCTCTCTTTTTTTTTATTCAGGTGCTCACATCTCGGCAGCACCCGACGAGCAAAATCTTCGTGAAATCCCGCCAAAAATATTCTCTATTTATGCGTCTTCGTCGAACAGATAAAAGGTACGGATTAAAGTATTTGATGGCTTACAATGAAGACGGCGAAAACTGAATTAGATCCGGTTGAGCAGAAAATAGAGATCTTCAGCGTACAATGGTGGAATTAGAAGAAAGCGGGAGAAAAACGGGAACAGTGAACGGAGCGCCAGGCTTTTCTATCGAATCATCGTTCTTGCTATCGTCCGTCTCAATGTTAACCTATTTTCGATAATTATTTCCACTTAACGTAACTACACATCCACTGAAATTGAATTCAATTCCCAAGGAAGTTCTATTGCTGGTTGTTTGACGTCCAGCTAGATGATAATGTAGCACGTTAATGCATCAGGCGGGTGGGATAGATGCTTCCCATCGCTAAAGAAGTGGTCAGTGACATTGGACTTCCGTTCTGACCAAATCTTATAAACAAGGTTTCATTTATCAAAAATATCGAAACTATTAGAAAATGAGGATTAATCAGAAGACCCCCTATTTGTAGAGGGGTTTTTTTGGTGAAGTTACCCCACGCGTGACGGGCATCCACAACTATATTTCCTTGGAGTTTATAGCAATGTATGCTGCTTCTGGCGTACAATTCAATTCATTTACTTTGCATTTCATCAATTTGATATAAAATACTTTACAGAGAAATGCGTCTCAAAGTTTCAAAGGACAAATTGTATCTTCATGGACCAAAGAGAGGAAAAGGGGCCTTATTGATTTCTTTTTATCCCATATCCACTCATCTATTACTTCTTTATATTTCTTGGTCATTTCTTTTACATCCCATTGCTCGTAACATTGTATATTCAGCACACAGAGGGGAATCTCTCGAATTGATAATCAAAATAATTGTTTGTAGAAATTTTGATGGCAAGTGACAAAGAAACAACTCTGAAAAATAGGTACATTTCCGGTTACAAGTTATCAACTATTTTTTCTATTGTCTGCATGAAACCTTGGTCAAAATAGAGCTACACCATGCAATTAACTTAGACAGAGAAATGAACTTTCTTTAGTTTGCTAATTGTCGGAAGGGTAGTTTTATTTTTGTCAGTTAGTTATAAAATTCAACGATTGCAAAAAATCTATCCAGCACAATTACCCTTTCATGACGTATTCTTTAAAAAGAATATTAGTAAATTTTTCATTACTTTTCATGTAATAACTTATGATACATATGCGTAATATACAATAGAAATACTCCTGAACAGCTACCTATCGGGTGATAGTTCTTATATTCACTTGGAGGGTAACAGTTTTATTCTTTCATATAATACACATATCAATTCTGTTCCTGCATGCATTTCGGAAGTCGTAGACGCGGAGAAACTCAAAGTGAATCTTAAAACAATAAATGGATGACGAGGTCAGAAGGAAAGAATAATAAGACTTGGACCTATCAATTATTCAAGTAGTCACGTTATGAAACACGTCTGCTGCTGCATTTGGACTTGTTCTTGACGTATGAAACATGGATTAAGAACAAGGGCGTCGTCAGAACACAAGGAAAGTGGAGGGGGGCGTTGTAGGACATAATTTGCCAACCTATAAGATATTGACAGGAGAGCATAATTTTCCAACAATTAACAAAAAAGGGACTAAGGTTTTCAGTTGCTTCATTTGGCGACAAGGGTGAAATAAATGTCCTCGGACATTAAGGCCCGAATTCACAAAGGAGGTTTAAACCATGGGTAAGGTTTAAACCTCCGTAAGCGTATTAAAGTAAGCGTAAATAAGCGCACATCGCCCATGCGCGCGCTCAAAGAAAGTATATAATTGGATCGGATTCCGTGCGCACGTAAGCTTGAAAACCCAGGAGGGGGTTTAAACCATGTTTTAAACCAAACCTCCTTTGTGAATTCGGGCCTAAGTTTCCCGAAGTGGGTAACACATGTCTATTGTTATAAATAGAGGAAAAAACAACAATGACAATAAAAAGTCCTCATATTTTCCCCAAGATTTTAGATACAGAGCAAAATTTTCCAACAAGTAGAAAACTGACAAAAGAAGTATTTAATCGTATACTGTTAATGATAATAATATTTCGTTTGTTGTTTGCTTGTTGTTGTTGTTGTTGTTGTTGTTGTTGTTGTTGTTGTTGTTTTTTTTTTTTTTTTTTTTTTTTTAAGGGAGTGGGGGGGGGGGGGTTGTACAGCGCATGTCACATTATCATAAAACGTCTCTGTTCCATTCCAAAGTGAGCTGGAAATCACTGCCTTGACATTTGCACCGCCAACCTCTTCAATGAATAAAGTTATGACATTTTCAGATTGTTCTAAATGTGATATATGTTAAACAATTTTTGTTAAACTAATGCATGATTATCTATCTGGAGAGGTAGAAAATTTTAAAAAGATGAAAATATGATAAATATAAATTTCCGAACCTTTTTGTAAACGCTCATGTAATTAGTCAGAAATAGGGCAGAAAAATGTGATTCGCTGTGAGAAACCCGTTAAGAATATACATTATATCATTCTTTAAAATACATGTACATGTATATTGCACGTTCTAGACACTCTCAGAGAAACCTGAGGAAAGGAACGGTAAACGGTTAAAGCATGCGAAGGGTTAAAGAGCAAATAAAACGACTCATAAAACTTGTTCTTCTAGTCATGTCAGAGATATAGCAACCAGTTTTGATATTTGAAAGGGAGCAAAAATAATAATAATTGAATAAGGACTCAATAAAAAAAAATAATATAAATTTTTGACTTCATATATTCACATGAAATTATGTTTGCTCAATACCTGAAATATCCCAGGCACCTGGTTGTTTAAAAAGGTCAAAACCTTTTTCTTCAGAATGAGGGAGTGACTAATTAGGGTCAACTTTGACCATATAGCTCGGATGACCTGTTTCCTTTTTTGATGAATGTCTCAGCGCGTTCACGACTAGATATGTCAAGGCCTAAGTCGTGTAGGTATACACACCCGCGCACTCACCCACATACGCCCACCCACATAATCGTTTTGTAAGATATTTCAAATAAAGCGTAAAAAAGCAACTACGCAAAATATTTATTACAAATGTTTTCAGTTACAATTGGTGGTGGTGGAGAAAGAATTGTGGAAAAAGTCACTGTATATATATATATATATATTCTTTTTCATACGCATAATTTTGTCATGATGTTTTGTGTATACCCGTGCGGTTTGCAGCTCGTGTTTCTTTTTACCTTTGCATTGTTCTCTGTATATCAAAACCCCAGACTTTTGGAGGAGAGAAATCTGAAAGGGGGTAAGCAAACATCATCCTTGATTTAGTATTTTCAACATTTTGCTAATATTCATGTCAATGTTAAAACTTTGAAACGACTGTGCAATGTAAATAGATGTAATATTGAGTTCTGGTGTTGATGGAAAATAACAAACAAATTAAATAAATTTCATAGATCTAAACTAAACTTACACTGGATGTTCCATACTGCAAACAAATGATAACGAATCTGCTAAACAGATTTAATACAGACTCTGAGTCAGTAGTAGTTTAGCTTAGCAATTACGAAAGAAAGACAAGAACAAAAAACAAAAAATTGAGGTAGATGTCCAGAAAGCGTGTAACAAAAGAACACATTCAGTTAATGTCATTTCCAACAAGATTTTGTCACTTCTGTTTACATTTTGCTTATCAAAACCACTGATCTACTGCTATATTTAAAAAAAAACAAATTTCTTTAGATCAGCTTTTTTCGAAATTTATTATCGATTATTTAACACAAAAATCAATAAAATGCACCTCTATAAGACACACATACACATGTGACATGAATATTACTGAATATGTAGTTTCGTCTACTCGACCGATCCAGATGATCCGATAAATGATATCGGACGAGAATGACTAGGGGGATAATCGTTTAAAAGGTCATTAAAGCCCGCCGATCAGGGATAGCAGGTTGGAACATTTAAATTTATTCTCTTCGGTTTTGAGAATATGCCGTAGGATCTAAGCTAACCCGGTTGAACAGATAACAGTCTAAAATCTCAAACATCTTAGATATTCTGACTAAAATGGAATTTCCTATTATTTTGTGCATGAATTCATTCCGATAATGCAATAAGGCAATACGGCAGTTGCAAGATTTTTCATTCATATTTTTTAAGGAAACATGATATAGAAATATCAATATTGTTTTATTCATCTTAAGAACTTTGTCTACTGGTATTAATTTCCCTATAATTCATTAGTGATAAGGAGATATAGCGTGTTACAATATAAGAATGTACTTCATGAATAAATCAGTATTTTTTTAGATTTCAAGTTTTGATTTCTATAAAGCTTGAAAATAAAGTCTTTCCTATTCATTAGTGAGGTTAATTCCTATGTTTAATTTCTAATTACTAATCTAAAATGAAACGGAAAATAAACATTGTGTTACTTTGCATTAAATAAAATTACGAGTATTTATGTGGAAATACCACCAGCGACGGAATTAATTGGCGAGGTAGGAGGGCGAATGACGGGCCACCTAGAAACCCTCAAAATGACAAAAATAATTTCAAAAAATTGTTTTTATCATTTTGAGGGCTTGGCAGGTTTTTATACATCGACTTTTTACTGGAATCAGTATCGGCCAAGCTACTTTCAAAATAATGTCCTTCTGAAAATAATAATTTGGCATCTGACTATTATGCTTGTCCATTTTAATATTCCACTGCTTATTTGTTGTTTTCCTAGTTAGAATATAGCTTCAATATCTCAAAGCGATCCAAAACTACGAATTAGGCAGTGATAAAACTCATGCATGCTACGCAAATTGTGACATTCTTTATCAAAATATAAAGGAACAAAATACAAATTGTATCTATATATGCATATTTGGGGGGCGGATTAGTTGGTTTTCATGTTTAGGCAACCTGTGAATATTGGTGTGTCACAAACAATGAAATTAACTTTAAAGTGTGAACAGGGTCTACGGGAGCCGTCGCCGTCGGTCTAGTTCAAGGGGATAGCGGGGATCTGAGGCCGGTCATTACCAGGTTCTCTCGCCCGAGGTGGGTATTATTAAGTGTTTCCTCTTTCACACGGGCCAACTCAATCAAGCATTATTAACCCGATCATTCAAAGGCACGTGGCACTCTCCATCCAGGGTGTCGGGAAAGTGATACCTTTAGAAGGAGAAACAAGGCACGAGCAGGTCTGGAGCAATGAGTGAGAAAGAGGGAGAGAGAGAGAGAGAGAGAATAGAAAGATGTGTGAATGGGAGATAGATAGAGAGTGAGAGAGACTGAGATTGGAGGAGAAGGAGAGAGAAAGCGAGATGAATAGAATAGAAGAAAGAAAAGGAGATATCACGAGAAAGCGGACTGGATATGAGGAGAGAGGAGAAAAATGGGAAAGAGATTAGGATACTGGGGAAATGGACGTGAGAGATAATGAGAGAGAGAGGGGGAGAGTGGGGATAGAGGATGGAAACAAGAGAACAGAGAAAGAGTGGGGTGGGGGGAAATAAGGAGAGGGGGAGAATATGAGACGGAGAAAAGAAGCTATTCTTTTTAATAGGCTCCTTTATACCTATATTTGTTTGACTTTGTCTGGACAATTCAAATTGTTTTGATATTGTATATTACCATTGGAAATTGATATTAAATCCTTTTTTTTTTTCGAACTGTATGACTTAACTGTCATATCCATTCTGTGTATGATTTTCGTTACGTTGTTATGTATAATGTTGTTACGTATTTACAAAAGGAGACAAAAAGACATAATTATGTGGAAACAAATTAACTTTGAAACTTTAAAACTTTGAAAGACATTGAAGAAATACATGTAGGTAAAAAATATATCACTTATATCGAAATGGCATCAGAGGAAACTAACTTGAACGAATCGATTTTCATAAAGGCAGTATTATAATACAAAATTCGAAATTTTTAAAATAGAAATTACTTTTGGGTTGAATTATGTCTTCTTAGTATTGATGAAAATTAATTTTACATGTATATATTTTTGGTCACAATGTGCAGACGTATTTACATACAACTTTGAAGTAAATTCCCTCTTAGAATATAACTTTTGTATTCATATCTTTGTGAGAAGCTCAAGAAGTGCAAATCAGTAAACCGTTGCGATGTTTCCAGTAACACTTCCCATCATTTGCCTTTTCGACATGGCAGTGCCACGATGTTAATAGCTCTGTCAATTTCTACGTGTTTGATGAACGGTAAATAAAGATATACTTACATTTTTCATGTTTCTAAAATGTAGTTTATTCAGTTTCATTAAAAATGGTTAGTTTGGTGAAAGGAGACAAATCAGAACGATAAATCAGAGAGTGTTAACGAAAAATCTGAACTTTTGACAAGTTCAGTTTGAAATCACTAATGAGGTGTGGAGCAGCTACTACTGAAAAATCATTATTATGAAGTGTGATGTCATAACTATACTGCTTCTCCATATACCATATGTTGTGATTTCGTGTTTTTATTATTATTATTAATATACACTTTTCTCACTTCTCATATTCCTATGATGAAATATGATTGATTTGCTGATGTGTTATGTGAAATATATTTATCTGAATATCTGCTTTTTCACTTCCTTATTCACATTTACAAACATGCTCCAAAAAGAACAATGTACAAGCATGACCCCAAAAACAAAAACAAAAACAAAAACCTCTCACTCCCCCTCTCTTCCTCTCTCCTTCCCTCCCTCTCTCCCTTTCTATCTTTCTCTTTGTAATGTCTCTTTTCCTACTATCTCTTATTTTCAGTTTCTGTTTGGTACGCACACACACAATCATCCACACACCCACCCACGCACATATGCATAATAATGTGTGTGTATCACTCTGTCCCTCTCTGTTCCTCCCTCTCCCTCTCTCTATCTTTCTCTGTCTCTCTGATTTTATTTATCACATTGCTATTTCACTTTCATTATTACACAGGATGATCACTGTCAAACTTATTGATTTTGATTCTAAATCTTTACTTCATTGGTCAAAATTCACGAAAATAGACTAATATCTAGTGATTTTCCCGTCTCTGAACAAATTATGATTGCATATAATGGGGAAAATTGAAATTAGACCAAGGTTGTATGAAGTGCTCGAATAGTCTACACAGCATGCTTGTATATAGCCGGCGACGATGAACAGAGCTCAGGCGTCGACCCTCGCTCTCGGTCGGCGTGGGCAAAGCTTGCCCTGATCCTGAAGCATGAGACGGCGTGCGTCGTGCCGTGAAGAAGTCGCCGAATTAGTCGGCCTTTCTTTCACTAAGCCTCCAAATGGTCGGAGAAAACATGGGGACTTTTGCCTCGTAAAAGGAGAGCAGTTCGATAGCCGAGGACATCAATCACCATATCTGCCCCTGTCAGAGGCGGGATGATCTCAAACAATGAAGAAATGTAAATGATTCGAGCACATCCCGGACAACAACTAGCTGGGGAGAGCTCTCTTCCCAGAACATGAGGCATATGCAACGCGATGGGAGAAAGAGAGAGCTGACAGAAGAGTCGGGTAATTGCGAAAATTTAATAAGACAGGCTTTGGGATTGTAAATCACATTGTGAGCGAGGAGAATATTGATATCTGGGAATAAGTGAAGAAACATGCCTGGGAGTTATATATGTGTGTGCAGCGGACACTATAGGCCTACATTCGATAAAAAGTATTAATGTCTCTATGGTGAATGTTATCATTCCTGATGAAAAATGTTAATATGTTGACTGTTTATCATTCAAATTGTTTATTGGCTGGGGAAAGCAAATATCAATATTTCTATTCTTGATTGTTGGTCATAATGATGATGAAATTAGAAAAGGAAACAAGGGAGAAGAATTGTGATAACGCCATCGATGATGAAGAGGATGATGATGTCAGTAATAACGACGATGGTGGCGATTCATCAATAATAGACTATTCATTTTCGATGACTTCATCAAATACATATCTAATATCATGACCTTATCAGGTATTTTGAACAAAAATGCTGAACATTAATTTATTAGTCTGACTTCAACACGATAAAAACTACTTTCGAAAAATAAACTCAAGACAATTTCAATAGCCCTGTCTATCACCTTTAGCATGTTTAGAAATGTGCGAACATTACAATGGCGTATTACGTAATCCGAACAAGATTTCTATGGGCAGTACAATAGGCCTTTGAAATTGCCCTTGAGTTTATTTTTCGAAAGTAGTTTTTATCGTGTTCTTCATATGTTAGTTTAAGTTAATATTAACCCCGAATGTTTCTACACCATCAATCCAAACCAGGAATGTCATTTTCAATTTTTGATTGTACAATGTCTAAAACTGTATTCTGAAAATAACTATTTTGTTCTGTTTTAGCATTGTGATTTCCGCTCTGGCTAAAAAAATTTTTTTTAAATCCTTTAAAACATCTCTTTACTTTATCTTTTTTTCCCATGTGCTTATGTATGCATTGTCAGATTGTTATAGCTCATTAATTGATGAGCTCGCATAGTTTGGTCATGACTCGTATTCTGTCTGCGTCATAGAACCATGTTTATTGGCTACCACTCTGTTTATTTATACCTGTATGTAAGGTCCGCCCTATATAGGCTGCCCTTTCACCTCGTATGGTCCCATGCTGTCCTTTCATGTTTACACACATGTATGAATCTATCTACAATTTGTGTGACAGGTCGGTATGAAAGATGTTTTCATCTCTGTTATATCACACAAGTTTTACTTTATGTTTATATTTCCCTATTTAAACTGCACAAAATGAGATGATGAATGTCAATTTCAAAAGTTCTATTATAAAATTAAAGTGAATTATTTTGTAATTCTTATAATAATTTTTACAGATTTTTTTTATTCCGATAATCTATCAGCTCTCTAGCCATTCCGTGTGAGCATTAGTGTCTGTTATTTATAGTGCATGTTCGATTTTCAAAAAGATTTCGTGGTTTACGTATTCAAACAATTTTCTTTTATGGTTTCAACTCACGTCATGCTTTATGATTCACATTCAACAATTAGACGATATATTCCTCAAAATATTTTCACTGTGTATCAGAACCTTCAATAAGAAAATATCTACAAATAATGTGTCATTCAGTTTTTGGAAAATGTGTAGACAGTTTTTCCAATAAAAATGTACTGCCTCAACTAGGCTCTGCTTGTCATAACAAACAACTGTCTTGGAGCACTGTTCATTAAAAAAAATGTGTATATTTCATTTGTTTCTATTTCTTAAAGTCTTGTGCAAACATTTACTAATGCATGCACGTCGGTTGTTTAAACCTTCCCCAAGTATTTTATTATGATTATAGACAGGACCGGAAAACTTATTCAACATATTTGTGAAATTCTAGGAAGACAAATATGAAAAATGTAAGTTTTCTTTCTTCACAAAGGAAAACTGCTTACATTTGGGGTCAGGAAAAGGTAAAGTTAAGCCCCGAAGTTAAGCCCCGAATAAATTAGGAATTGATTGATAGAAAAATATCTGATTTTTTTTTTTTAATTCAAATGACTTGTCTCTTTATTCAAAACGGCATGAAACAGCTTCTTTTCAAAAGACACTCAGAGAAGGGTTCTTTCAGACCACAATCGTATGACCTGTAACAAATTTTTATGGATGTTTCTCGGGGTAAGAAGAGAATAGGAAAATAATTTATTTGTGGTTTGGGCTGGTGTCGTGGTTTGTGAAGTTAATTTAATCCATGGTAGAACATCACCTGACATCGCATAGGTCAACTGCACCTAGATACTTTTTTGTTAAGGTACTAAATTATCCAAAGGAATTTATTGATTATCGTGCAAAGAGTGCTTAAGTCTACACTTATGTACATTTAAATTTGATTTTAAAATTCCTCTATTTTCTCCTTTATTTTTTTATTTATTTATTTACTTTTTTTTTTTTTTTTTTGCATTCTGTTATGTCATTTGTGTTGATTTATATAAAATTACTGACTAACATTAATCTAAATATGTGTAAGGTAATTCAGGCCTAAGGTTCTAAGCTGTATAAAAATGTACCAGCATTATGGACTGCAACCGATTACAACACAAATGTAAAATGGCGTACGATGATGTGACCCCAACTTGACTCTCGTGTTTCATTATAGCGGCATATGCGATGCCGAGGTGCTTAAAAAATAAGTGCTGAAATTGGAACACACTGTTTTATGACGTCGATTTGGTGTTAGACAATAAATTTCATTTTTATCAATACTACGTCATTCTCCGCCTGCAGTTCCTGTATAGTCTTATTTCAAGGCAACCATTATAGGCGATGAATGATTTTGGGGGAAGAAAATGGGCAAGAAATCAAGTTCGTTACCTTTTGGTTTCCCCTAATTCTAGTTATCTCTGAACTTATATCTTTTTGTATTTATCTGCCTGTCTCAGCTTTCTTATATTCTTACTAGCTCTCTCTCTCTCTCTCTCTCTCTCACTCTCTCTCCCTCTCACTTTCTTTATTATCTAATGTTCTAATAATCTATTTGTGTTTCCCCTCTCTTTCTCTTCCTTCCCTTTCTTTCTATTTCTTTCTCCCTCCCCCCCCCCCCTCTCTCTCTCTGTATGTCTCCCTTGACTCTGTTATATTTTTAATTTTTACTCTGCATCCTCACTGTATCCCCCCTGCTCTCACTTTGCCTATTTGTCTGTCTACCCCCCCCCCCTCTCTCTCTTTATATTTTTTTGAAAATATATACCACTTCTTCTCACACACACACACACACACACACACACATAAATCACTTTCTCGTTCTCTCCCTCACACCCAATCTTTCTATTTCAACTTATCATTCTCTTCATCTGTCTCTATAATATTTAAAAAGAAACAGTCTAATGGAATGATATGATCGTTCTATTTGACCATTTTTCTTTCTTACTTGTCAGAGTAAGGCAACACTACAAGTTACACGAGTCTGTAAAAATCACTGCAGATAAGAACTTCAATTTGCTTTTAACGACTGAAATTCGTGTCAATAATAAATATGTATCGACGTATTTTCCTTTTTTATTACATATTTTTTTCAAAGTACTAAACATCATCGCCGAACAATCAAAACGATAAGAAAAGTTTACAATATCTTACAAACTGTACAAACGTATATAATCAACTATGAGAAAATGGAAATGCACATGTATTGGCAATTACTTTTAGGTTAGGAATATCATGGCGACTTATAAAGATGTAATTCTTAATAATAATGATAATAATAATAATAATAATAATAATAATAATAATAATAATAATGATAATAATAATAATGGTGGCTTCTTGTATGGCGCTCATGTCCATCACGTCGTCACGCTCCTGGAGCTTATCTTGACATTACAACATTCTTGATGGTATAAGGATTTCAAAACTTGCACAATTATTCCAAAGGCACGATGCCTGTCAAAGTTTATGTTCACACGGCAATTGTTTACTATATCCAGATGTGCTTCTAAAGAGACGAAGTTGTGTACCGTATGAATATAACCTGTACTTCTTTACGAAACCCTGCATGACATGGTTACTTACGATTCATATCTTTAAACGACTATTCTAACAATCAAACTCAGCTGATATCTAATAGCACTGCCTTCACAAAAAAGCATATTCTACTGTATGCCTGGACAATTGTTCTCTTTGCCTCTTTCACATTTTATAGGGTTCGAGAACCACTGAAATACAAACAAGAAGGTAAGAATAGCGGAAATATGAAAAAATATTATGCTCTTATGCAAGAAAAAATATAGTTAATCAACACAGGAAGTTTAGGAAACTTGAAGGGGATACAGTCGAGAGATAGATAGACAGAAAGAATGTGCATATGTATGTGCGTGTGTAGGTGTGTGTGTGTGCGTGTGTGTGTGTGTGTGTAAAAGAGAGACAGACAAGCGGAGACACACAATACACCCCCACACACACACACATAGAGAGAGAGAGAGAGAGAGAGAGAGAGAGAGAGAGAGAGAGAGAGAGAGAGAGATAATGAAGGGAAAACGGGAAGAAGATAGAGAGGGAGAGAGAGGGAAAAAAAAACAAAAGAGGGGTATTACAAATGCCTGCAGCGTAAATAACAAGATCATTCAACCAAAATTTGACGAAAAAAATAAATCGTCATTTTACAGCAACACTTCTCCTGACAATGTAATAGCTCGCTATACACATTATTTTCATCTTTGATTTTAAACCGCAGTGATAAACAAATATATTTTCAGTTGTCTATTATCTAAATTTTGGAAAGAGCATCTAATGTTTGATACGTACGCTGTGGAAATAATAATAATCGCATACATTTGGATGGTCATTTCATATCTAAAGTAGAAAGAGACACAGATCAGGACATTTAAAACTTACTCTCGCTGGTGACTCGAAGGAAGAATACCAATTCGTTTTCCAAATCAAGATAATCAACAAATGCGGAAGATCCCGGAATTGAATTCCAATTTGAATCTCCACTTTGGGAAACAGAGCCGAGGAGAAACGCATTTCCCTACATTTTGTCCTCTGAATCCTTAATTGTATAGAGCTTGCCCGGTGAGCGCTAAGAGTGGGAGAAAGAATATTATTTTGTATGCTGCTACATGGTGTAGTAACTAGGTGGGTTATTTCAGGTCAGATGAGAGTAAATAGATTTAGAGGTTTTGATCGATTCTCGTTTGGAGTAGAATGTTTAATGGGATTCCTCTCTTCTTCTTTTTTTTTTTCTTCCAAGAAGCAACATCAGGAACATGGATGACATCACGCAGTACTAAATGGAGCAGAGAAAAGTAGAGATAGGTGGCTGGAAGTTCTACTTCTGTTATATGAATTTTAATTATTTAATCATTTCAAATTTCATTTCTTCATAGCCATCTTAGTTCTGTGTAAAGTGATATTCATAAGACAAAATAATCTATAAAATTAATTGCTTTAGAATATTAATTCAGCTTATTTTCTTACACATGTATTGAATATAAATTCTGATGTAGAACAAAGCAAATCTTATGACTGATTTAAAGGAGAATCAACAACGCCGTAATTTATAGTTCTCCCTAAAATTGAATTAGACGTTGTTTAGACAATTTGACTCTACAGTGTATTATTTTGCTCAAAGAGGAATCAAAGCTTCATATTAAATACTAGAACTGCATTTCTTTTCAGTTGTATTCAATAAAGAAACGAATATTCAATTTTAATAATTTTCCCCCTTATTGTATTTTCTTGATAGGAACATTCCGATAATATACCTCCACAATTTTTAACCCGTTGCTGGGTTGTCCCTGTGCTAAAACCTATGGGAATGAGAACATTCTGTAGTAAAGGGTTTAACCAGTTCTGTAGCGCAGAGTGGATGGGGAAATAGCTTCACTGATCTCAAGTCAAACAATGTCTTATCTTCCATCTAAACATTCCAACCCGACATACCTAACCTATCACCATCCAGAGTCCTTCATCCAGGCATTCCCAATGTTTTGTTGGCGCCTGCCTCAAAAATTACGCGAACACCATCATGTAATGTATACTTCCCTTGAGTCGCCATTATCATCCACACTACGAGTCATAGCCCAACCCAATATACCCATTAAACTGTCGAGTGTAATTTGGAACAATTTGAGCAGGACTCACACACTCTGCCTAGAAATTGTTTCTGCAGTACTGAAAATTCCCCCCGACGATGTGCGGTTTTGACATGTCTTATTTTCAATCGCTCTTCTCTCCCTGTTTCCATTTAGCCAAAAGGAACAGAATCTATGACCTTATGGACATGTATATAAGAAAACCTGGCATTCTGTAGTTGCAAAACGAAGATTGGGGAATGAAGATGGAGAGTGATTGGCGACGTTACACCGCACTTTTTGAAGGCCGCGTCTTGTCCGCTAACCGGTATCTTCTCAAATGGAATGCAATCCACTTTACGTAGATATCATTTTTACACGTTTGCTTTTCTTTTCGCGGGCGGTCCAGCCTCTGAGGAGCCTTCAGTGGTTTATTAAATGGCTTTCATATAATAGCTAGAAGAAAAACGGTTTGGCGGTGTTTTAGACAGGTGCCTTAGGCTTGGAAGTAAATTTTATGTCACAATACTTTATCTCTCATTAATGTTTTATAAAATAAACTGGTAGGGTGTTGTCCACATTAAGAAGATGGAAAAGTCATTTTCCACTTATCACTCAAAATGTTGCTTCGGTCTTAGATTTCACAATTACACTAATTTGTCTAATCATCCATGGTAATTTTTAAGTATGTAATAGGAAATGCTTGAATATTACAAGCAATTTTTCTTCCTAAGATGTTGAACTTGTGAAATTTTAGAACATTCAAATTTAGAAATTTACAAATGTGAATATAAATCATCAAGCACTTGTAACATTCATTGTAATATTTAAGTATAATTAGTAGTGCAATACCATAATCATAATTTTAGACAATTCGGCAATTATTACAGTTCTATTTATCAATACCAGTGAAGGTTACCAAAATTCACCAGGTCTCTGAAGCTTTAAAATAGAACATACAGAGCTTGCATGTAGTTAAATCTTATTTTCCTCCATCCAGTATTGCAAAATTAAATTAAATTAATTTTTTGGCAAATCAGATTTTTCACATTCAAAACACAAATGAAGTAATATCGTGTTCTAATTATGATGCCAAACAACTAATACAAAATCTTATAATTAGATATAGACTGGGAAAAAAAAAGAAATGGATGCCCGTGAAGATGGAAATTTGACCACGTTTTAAATTGAATGACACAATGCGCCAAATACAGGAAACTATCAAAGGCCTAGCAATTGCTTTTTCCCCCAGACTTTGCTTGCATTCTCATATGTATAACTTTATGTGAAAATACAAACAGAAGCATATAAAAAGCAATTTCTAGTTTTTCTATATTATCAATGTACGTTTCTGAATCATTTATCAACGAGTATCGTTGACAGTTGCTTGAAAAATATGAAGATCTGGGATATATTACAACAAAAGAAAAGTCCAAACCTTCACATTGCAGGAGGTTGAACAAATTTGGCAACATTTTAGACTTGGCGATACATACTATTGTATTGCGTACAATCACTGGCTAACATAATTTCTATGTTAAATGTTAATGAATTGAAATTCAAAAAGGCTGTTTACCCCAAAGTCTAAATCACCGTTAACGTTGGGGGCCAAAATGCCGAAGATAAAGAACAAAAGTACATTATTCTTTGTGTGTGTTTTGGAAAAATAAGGGAAAAGACTTTGTCATTGCTTGTTTGTTTTTTGTTTTGTTTTTAATGAACATGAAAAAAAGTATTTGCTTTTTCCTGTATTTAGACTATTTTTTAACAGTTTATTTTAATCCTTTAGGCCGAATATAGTCATGACATTTGTTTAGAACACAGTCTAGGTTTAAGCCATCTTCTTGATTTCGGGCAAAAAGTTCTTCCTTCCAATTTCCATTGAAAATTCTAGTATTGAATTTGGTTTTTTGATTTGTTGTGGATTTTGAATGGTTTTGTATTAAACATTGGGGTAGTCTGTCATGAGGTCGATAACAAATTTCAAATTTCGAGCAAGTGTTTTAAAGATTAATTATGAGTTGTTGTTCATAAGGTCCTGAAGGGGAAATGGTCTTAAGTTTTGTTTTTCTTTTTAGTTACTTCTCTTTTCTTTTTAAATGATACACACGAAATATACAATAATAGTTCTTTTATCTCCTATGTAAATCCGCAAAATAATTTGCTGGTTTAAAATTTGAATACGAATTTATGTTGTTATTTGGTTTTGATTTAGCAACTCTCTCTACTCTTAAAGTAGTTACAAATAATGTTAATACTATACCTATAAATTATATTCCCATGTTTTGTAATGTGGCAGTTTGAAACAATTGAAATGGAGCCGGAATCTTTGTTATTTACTATGCCACGTGGCCTAGGGAAATTGTAGTGTCTGAAACAGGATGGTTTTTCCTCATCCTCAAAAGTGTTTAGGCATTTCAAGCATGCATTCTGTTTTAGAAAGCTAGAATTGGATCTGCACATGTTGAACGGGGTACCGTTATGGGGATAGGGGACGTGACATGAATATGGATTGAACAAATACATTTCAGTATGTACACAGCATGAAAATATAACAAATAAATGTAAATCGTGCGAAATGGTGCTGAAAGAAAGGGGAAACTACGATTACTGTTCACTCTATGTAAAGTCAAAAACTGTCGGTGAGAAATAGCCGGTCTGTGGACACACACCGCCTGCGGACAAAATAATCCATCATTCGGCCGCCATTTTGGGGCGCTTCTGCCTTTGCATGTGACCGCCTGAGGGTGTTAGTGCCTCGTGGTTCTGACGCCCGTGTTCCCCTCTCTCTCTCTCTCCTTTACAACATTTCGGCGTCGTGCTTGGCGCGGTGGTTCAGTCGCGTTCCCCCGTGGATCGACGCTTTAGTGCCACCGTGGCTGTAGTAACTGTCGCAATCTAGCATTGCCGATCCTTGTGCGTTCCCACTATTCTCTCTCTCTCTCCTTCCATTTTAATGGACCATTTGTTTTATTGAAGAATCTTTATTATTCATTAAACATCACGTCCCTCTATCTTGGTTTTCTTCTCCGCCTCAACGAGATCAAACAGTCAGGCTGACGTGCTAGAACATAACCTTTATCCATCACCTATGACTCAACTTGACAAATATCTGATTTTTTTTTCAATAAATACCCAACTATCCCGCTGTTCTTGCGATCAAACATCTGCACTAATCCATTACACATTTTGACCATCACTACACTGAGGTTTCATTCTCAGGCTTTCTTAGAAATCAATGTACAATAATAATTGTGATTTTACTTCATTATTATCACAAGACGGACAGAAAAAAAAAATGTTTATCAACAATATCATACAGGTGGTTTTCATGGTCCAAAGTTTCACTGTGCTTTACTCAAATAAAGTCCGTAGAACTCACCGCAGTCCGGCCGGCCGTCACCGGCGGCGCGACGTCAAACGTTCAAGTCCTTAAAAGCAACGCAACGGCGTGGTATCAGCGCATACCCGAAGGCGGAGTTACCGTCGCGCCGGCGAGGTTCGCCGCTGCCTCTTGGCTGATCAGCTGTGAGATACTCTTCACATTGTGCTCTTTTTTCCACTTCATCCTCCTGTTTTGGAACCAGATTTTGATTTGTCGTTCCGTCAGCCCGAGGGCGTGTGCGATCTCGATCCGTCGTCGTCGGGTGAGGTACCTGTTGAAGTGGAATTCCTTCTCGAGTTCGAGAGTTTGGTAACGGGTGTAGGCCGTGCGAGATCGCTTGCTGGGTTCTGTCCCATTCACCGCTGCCGCTGAAATGAGACAAAGAAAAAACATTTCTTCACTCATTATTATATAATCCATATTTTCCACAGATCAGTCTAACTCCAAGAAGAAGATAAGAGACATTGCGTTACATTATGATAGCATATTTATTATAGCATGATAAATAATAGTAATTGTATACGTGTTTCATTAGTTTGTATGTATTTTGTACTCTTCGGTTTAAAAAAATATATTCAAAATTAATCGTCTCATGACACGTTTTGTAAAATTTAGTAGAAAGTTGTTTTTTTTCTACTTTTACTTTTTTAATGTTAATGCTGATCGTCTTAATTGCAACGGGAAAAAAATACTGTTTTAATATAACATAGTGGTCTACAATTAACATTAAACAATTGTACAATATGCACTAAGAGAAAATAATGCTATATCAAATGTTAACTTAGGGATATTTTTCATAAAACAAGTAAAGAAAAATTGTCCAACATGTTTTGTCAATTCTATCTGAATTGTGACGAAAACATTTTTATGTGCGAATTTCCGTTACAACACATTCAAATCGTATTCATCCTATTCCATCTTCCTATAATCCTATTCTTTCTTTCTTCTTCTTCTTCTTCTTCTTCTTCTTCTTCTTCTTCTTCTTCTTCTTCTTCTTCTTCTTCTTCTTCTTCTTCTTCTTCTTCTTCTTCTTCTTCTTCTTCTTCTTCTTCTTCTCCTCCTCCTCCTCCTGCATTTTCTTATTTTTCTCATTCTTCTCTTTCCCCACCTCCATAATCTCCTTCCTTTCTGCTCCTCTTTTACCGTTCTCGTTTATTCATTTTCTTATATGCTTTTCATTTATACAATACTTTTAATCAAATAAACCTTAGGGAAGGGCACATTATTTCATTTATTTCCCATGATTGGTTTGCTAAAGTTGATCTTTCGACTATATTAATACAATTTCAGTGCATAATACAGTTTTAGATTGTAGATTGTACGATCATACAAGAGATAAACAGAGAGAGACAGAAAGAAATATAACTTTCATGCATAGATACACTATGTACTCGTACTTGTCAGCCTGTCTGTGCAGTTATTGTATTTCTAAAGGACAAAACATGCATTTGCATATATGTCAAACAGACACCGATTTAGAATGATGAACATTTTCCCAGTAAATTTAACCCACTTGTTCGACCTTGACGATTTATCATTTCTATACAGAAATGGAGATATACATTATTCACTTTTTTGAATACCAAATACAAGAGTAAGGTCTAGACAAATGATGTGAGTTATAATGAAAAGAATTACACCGAATGAATTGAATAAATTCGATGTTGGATTGACTATTACCCCGTTAGAACTACACCGATCGGATCAATTTCCACAATGCCTATATCCGCTGGGAGTTGTTCCACGCTAATCACCCCCAAGACACCCATTCATTTCATTTAATTTCGTTTTATTTCATTACGCGAACGGCAAACATACATAGAATTGCACGGATAATTTCATTCGATATGGGCAAAGACGTACCATTTTCCCCTCTTTCTCTCTCTTACATTTAATATCCCCCCCCCCCCCCCCCCGCGAAAATGATAAACTAGGGAATAATCAATGTAAAAAGAGAGACAGGAAAAGTTTACCATGCCAACACTCGAAAAATAGAGGTAGAAAATAGCCTTGTTGATTGATGGTTGTTGAAGTATTATTTATCTCCTGCATCCATATCGGGGGCTTAATGAATATTATGTCATCTGTTGCCAGGAGAGTAATGATGATGGTGGGTAAAAAAAACCATCAAGGAATCCATGCAACTAATTTGATGGACCAACTTAAAAGAGACACGCGCCCTTGCCGCTATGCATCCCGCGGTAAACACGAGCTCGTCAGCGGATTCCTGGGCCGGTGATCACCCGTTGCTGGGCCACAGCGAACCTAAGAAGGTTGAGGCTGTTAGGAGCTCATAGCCGGGTTCTTCTAAATCGATATATATATTTAGGAACTCACCTCTTCGGTGAATACACAGGGACTGGAATAACCTTAATTTCTTTCTTGATTCTTATTTTGTATTATTTTACTACTTCTATTAACCATAAGGCCTATAATTATTATTTTATTAAGGACTCTTTCCGATGTTGGTTATACCATGTCTACTTCTGAATTTGCTTCTGGAATTATTCATTCAAAAAAGCTGGGGTAATAAAACTGAGAATGGCAACATGTAGAAGCAGCATTCTTAAGATAGTGCCTTTGCATTTAAAAGAATGTATAAGATTTCCAGTATCTTAAATATTTGTGTTAAAATAGTTCATTTAAAAGCATTACGGTATGTGCAAAATATTTGCAGTTTAATTCAACCCATTAAGTACTGAATTCTTTAACTCTCATAGGCTTAATACAGAAGCCACCCGGTTCCCGTAGTCTATGGGTTAACAGAATATGTATTCTTGATAAACATTCATTGTTTAGATGCTACGAATGCAAACTTTTTGATTAAACAATATTGTTTTCATTATACACATGTACATGATGTATTATGTTGGTTAATTTTCATAGCTTTCTTTTATCACTTTATTTTATTTGTCCTCCTTTATTTGGTTTTTTTAATGATTAATTTTGACTTTAGTTTAAAATTTCCATAAGCTTTAAAGGATACATACAAGGTCAAATTTTACGATTAATATCGAGCATTTGGCTTTTCTCAGTCCTTTTTCCCCCGTTCTGCTGAACCTATTTTCATAGCGAGAATAAGAGCAGCGAAACTCCCCCATTTAATCAGACCCAATCACAACAGAAAGTGCATGCCTTCTACAAAAATACACAAGACGGAATCAAAAGTGATCTTTTTCGACTAAGGAAGAAATATGAAATCCACACGTCTCGCTGGAGAAGATTGTTTAAGTCAAATTCCAATGGAATCTTCAAGATGTCATCTGAATATTGGCAAATAGATTGGTCTGCCACCAAAGAAAAAAAAAATAGCGGGTAAACCGGGAGAAGAAAAGAAGGGGAAACGCACTTTTTGCGTTGATAGAGGGAAGCATGATAAATTAGGAAACGGATTGCTTTTCTTTCCTTAGTAACCATGTACAGGTCTTGTCCTTTTTTCGTCTATCTAATGTGCCTCTTTTCAACTTTATCTCTGGAAGATGTGGGGTCGTATGTGCTACAGAAATTTTCCTCATCAAAGAACAGTTACCATGGTTACCTCATTATCTTGCTGTCGTTCTTGTTGGTGATTTTTCGAACAAAGAAAATGTTATATCTTACTGATTCATATAGTTCAAGGGGGAAAATGAGCAACTTTAGATAATGTTGTAAACATGTTACATTCATCTGGAAATTCTAAAGTCTTTCTCATCCAATTCTGCTGTTTGTAATTGTACAATTGAAATTTGAAGACCCAATGTCTCTAATCCTACTTTTTTTTTTCCTTTGTCAAACTTACTGTATCGTGTGCATTTCTATTAGGCAAACCGAAATGGATGATTTGTTGCAAAATTGTGCATTTTTAAATAATGCTGTAAATATGAATAGATTCGTCTGTAAATCCTTCATTATTTCTTACCTCAATCCTGCTACCAAAACCGTATAATTCAATCTTTAACAGTTAGAACCCCCAGTATTTGATCGAACAATATAGCTATATTTTGCCATTCCTATGGTATGATGTACATTTCGGTAAACCTAAATCCAACACAAAGCCATGATGTACGCGTATAGGTACAAAAATGAAGCCATTGTGAATAAAGATTGAAGATCTGAAGATACGTCTTAAATTATTTATTCAACTGTATCATCGTATAATTGAAAAGTGTTACAGGTAGAGTCCCAAATATGTATTCGAACAACCTCTTTCCATTTCTATCATTATGATATCGTATATATTTTGTAAATGCAAAATTGTAAATCTAATACAGTTATGAAAATCTATTTTGAATATCAATTTTTAAAGCAGATTTTAAAATGAGATTGCTCTAAGAATCGTTTATTCCTTATCTCCTCATTTCCTTTAAAATAATTTAATAACTGAAACATTTAGCAAGAAGGGACTATGTGTTTAACCGGCCAAAAGTTTTCATTTTTCACGCTTATGTTACCATGTATATGTCGGTATGTAAAAATAAATCTAATGCTCTATCGCTCTTGCATTGTGATTGCATTACCAAATACAAAGCAACCAGCATGGTAGCGGAGAGAGTGGAAACCGCTGAAATAAGTCATGTGTCATAGAATTTAATTGGTATATGAAGAGATGCGGGTTATTATTTACCAAAGGGGTGAGCGAAAGAGCTTAACACGAAAAGGGGGAAATCTGCTGCGTAAGACCGCGTTTCAACTTACACGAGGCAGAGTAACAATGAATAAATGAGTATCTTAAACAATCTAAACATAATCATTACTTTTTAGGAATCGTTGATTTGTCTTAATTTCGGTAAATTTTAACCAAAATAACGAATTAGTATTGTTCAAATTTTATTGTTAAATATTTTCAAAATTTGTAAATGTTTAATATACATTACACATTATAAAGAATGTCCTCTAATTATTGTATGCAGTTATTTTTATAATCAGCATCGCATTACGTGTTGATTGATGGGTAATAATCACATTCTTGTATTGATATAATTATGTCTTTGTCATCTACTTACCGTATTTTGAATTGTAGAGAGGAGGGCATGTTGAATTAGGATGCGTGAATGCCATTCTCTAAGGTTAGATTTAAGAAGAACATTACAGGCGACGAGGCAAAAATGGCGGCAAAGTTTTCCGTTTAACTGACGGCATCTTTCGTAATTCATGTGTGGAATTTTGTTCTTTGTCTGTTGTTATTTAGCAATAGCGGATATTCTTATCATGTTTGTTCAGGGGGGATCACATGTCTATTTTCGCGGGAGATGCAATCTAGCTTTGTACGAACCTCAGCAAATGCGAAAATATAGCAATCTAGGCCAAATAATAAAATATTTTTTACACATAAACCTCAACTTCGAAATAAACCGTGTATGGTGAAATACAAGGCAACATGGCTTGCTTGCAAATCAAAATAAAGTGGCACAGATGCCGTTTTCTAAATACACACAAGCAAATCGTTGGAAGAGACTTGTTTTGTTACAAATACGACCATTGAATTCCTATTTCGGTTGGGATATTGCGAATTCCAATACAATAATAAGCCTTGATTGACATCGTTTTGTAATGTCAATATTCTGCATTGACATTCAGAGCTGACTCCGCGGACTAAATAATGATATTGGCGTACACTTCCTGTTCATTGAGTGCGATTGAGGTACCTGTCAGAAGGGGCTTAATGACACACAGCAGATGAAATAGATGGGTCTACGGTCACAGGTCAATTTTTTTTCTCTCTCCTTTTTGAACTCTTTCTATTCTCCGTTTGACGTACAAAGGTATTACTTCCTGACTATAAGTAAGTTGTTCTATTGAGAAAACGCACAGGAGAATCGCTCTTGAATTCAAATATTAGTATTTATGGTTTGTCTGAAACAAGGAACAGGAGAGAACCGATTTTTTTTATTTTTTGGGGGGGGGTTGATTTTTTGTGTATAGTCGACTTGTTAGATGTATAAATTGTGTGCCCTTATTTGATCAACTATGACAGTAGATCACTTCCCCTCCAGCTCAATCGCCACATACCATGGCAGAAAACAGGGACAGATTACTGAGTCAGAGCCAACAAATGAAAGATTTAATGCAATTAATTTGATCTCATGTATTTGGATTATAATTACTAATAAAATAATATAGAAACTTTTTTTTTCTATTTGAAATCTTTGATATATTTCTAGATATCAAGATCCAGGTCAACTTATCAGACATTTAGTAAAAAATGTTCCTTGTCTGCAGGATTTTTTTGTGTGTGTATCTTAAAGCAACAACATTGTATGAAATTCTAAATTTGTAAGTTAAACAACGGTATACTTTTTAAAAACGCTAAAATATTGTCTTATAAATATCACCTAATTGTATCAATAAAATGATAGCTGTAATCGAAACAACTTCATGTATGCCGTGAATATTTCGTTTAAGACAATCTCATTTATGTAGATAAATATGCCACTCAAGTGTTTTGGTGTCTTCTGGTGCGCGAGGCTGTGTAAGAATGGACATGAAAAACCTAATTCTAAAAAGCGGAAATTCGAACCGTGAATCTTTCTTTAGAAAAATGTTAATGTGTAACATAACTGTGCCTCTTTTGTTGTCGTCTGTTACCTGGGCTAGGTAAGAAGCCAGGGAAGGATGGCATATTGCAGTTATTGGAAAATTAAACCTTGAATCTTCCGTTTAAAACATAATCATTAACGCACACAAATGTGCCCCTTAAAATCTATTTCTCTCTGGTGCACAAGTCTGAAGCCTTTTCGAATGACTAATCACGACAGCGTGATATTCCTAGCGAACAATCTCCTGCCACAGAAAATCAAAATCTCCATCTCTTCTCGTCCTCTTCTCATCGAATATAAGACTATCGACGTCGCGAGGACTTCTTCAAATTTAATACCCTGTCCACCGCGCGTTGGGGGTATCTGGTCGGCTATTACCCCGGCGAGAAGGAACGCATTTCGCCGATTGAGGTTATGGAGCTTTAGATCAAATTCTTCTTTTCCAACCCCAGAAGGAGACGACAATCCCTTTTCGCCCTCCTTGGCGGAAGTCCTAACTGGACAAAATTGCTCCGAAGATGTTTTTCATTTCCTAACCCGCTAATACTTGTCTTCAGCAACAACACTCGATCGCGCCTATGTCGCTGGCGGTTATATCATCGAGACTTGTCACGACGTGAGTGGAATAGCGAAATGAAAAAAAAAAAATCTTAAGTCATTTCTTTTTTTCTCTTTCTTGTTTGAGTATCACGGATTGAGGATAGCAACCAATGCTATTGGGGTTCCACAGAAATGCCTTTGGACAGATAAGGGGATTGATCGAAAGTGGTTTTCTCTTTCAATTAGGTTACAAGTGCTGGTTATTTGATTCTGGACACGGATATGTTTTAATGAATATTAGCAAGAAACCAAGACTGGAAGGTTGATACGACCTGGTTTCGTATTTAGAGATTGCACGTTTGGAACTTTGGTCAATAAATGAAATATCCTAGACAAAAAAATTTAATCCGTTCACTTGGTCGCCATTTTAATACAATTTAACGCGTTCCAGAACATGGTGCATGAAAGAGCTTTTAAAAGGACTATATATGGTTCGTTTAATGCAAAGAGAAAAAATATGAATCCTCTATTACATTATATATGTTTTCATCTGTTTGTCAGAATTGGCAGGAATAAACTATCAACATGATCAATAAACTTAATTTGTAATTTTGGAGTAAAGTTTCATCCGGTGTTTGCTAAACATGTTTAAAGGCCAAGTCCACAGTGATATGCATAACACGGGCGGTATGCAAACGAGTGAACCGATGATGTCACACACTCACTTTTCCTTATGTATTTTATTATATGAAATTTCAAATATTTCAATTTTAATGGATGTGATAATAAATAATCTCTCCCTTGTACCAAAATAAGTTACAATAATGAGTTTACATGTTCCATAAGGAGTCAAACCATGTCTTACAATATTGAAGCAAAAATTGAAATATATGATATTTCATATAATAATATACATAAGGAAAAGTGAGTGTGTTACATCATCGGTTCACTCATTTGCATACCTCCCATGTTATGCATATCACTATTTCAAGAAATAATGCAATATCTTTCTTATTTTACATCCGCTTTCAATAAAAATTTCACTGTTATGTTTAATTTTAATCTATTTATTCAAATCAACTTGATATTAGTGTGGACTTGGCCTTTAATACTTAGTTCTTAGATAATCCTTACCTTCACTTCTACAAATAAACAAATAACTTTCATTATAAAAATGTCCTACCCCAACACCTCCCCTTTAAACTTCCTCTCTCTCTCTCTCTCTTTCTCACTCACTCAAAAACTGCTACATTTATTCATTTATTTATTTATTTGGCTATAAAATGAAATTATTTATTGTAATTTTGTTGATGTTGTTGTTTTGAAGAATGATTTATAAGTATGATAATAATACTTATCTTCAAGTAAATTCATATATCGACGTAAAGATCCTCATTATGAAGGGGTAAGCTTCAATATGAAATTGATCTCCCTAAATGCTTCTTTTTCCAAGCTGCAGCTTCCTATGTTGATCTTTGACCCTGATGGTAAGCTGGTGATATTGTTGGTGTGTAGAACCCCGTCACATCTCCGCGCTCTTGCGCACCGTGCTGTGAAACTCGCTCCCTTTCAGACGCAAGCTCCAATCAATATCGAAATAATAATACCAATGGGCATGGAACGGCGACTATCAATGCGCGATAATCGTCGGCTTTCATATCAGAATATTTTGCGTGACCCCGCATTTATGCAACGGTTTGAAGTTTATGAACAATCGAGCTGATTATTCATTCAAGTTTTGCCCGCATGCCTTATCATTGTTTTGATTTCTTGTTACTTTGTACCATGTGAATTTGAATATGAATTTATCGGCATTATCTAAAAAAGGGGGAAAAGGGATACAGGACATTTTTGTCACATCTATGTACGCCTCTACCATAATTATTTTGTTTCATCATAAATCATATATTTACTTCAAAATTATTTAGCAACTTGAAGAAATAGTCAATTTGTCATGATATTATGCATACAATATTTGCGTAAGTACATGTAAAGAAAATATATTCCCCTTTGTAGCATCCGTGGATACGTGGCCATAATAAATTTTTGTTATCATTATTATTATTATCATTCGCACTACTCCTACGAAATGCAAACTTACTATTATATAGATATTTATTTTGGGTATCAAAATCTGATCCTTTTTGCAGAGTATAGTTAAGTTGACTAATGGAAGCAGCCTTATTCATTGATCACCGCGGAGAAAGTAGTGAGGTATTTAAATATTAACAAATAGTAAATACCGTAGGAAGTATATTTCTCTTATATTTGGATCACCATAATGTAATGCATTATGTAAATCTTATAATATATTACGCACACAAACAATACTAATCCTTATTTTAGCTTTCCCTTTGTGATATCTTATTATTTGCCTGCTTTGAATATTCAAGGTTTATTGTCTATCATTATTGGGGGTGGAGATTTCTTGATCAAAAATATTTTTTCCTGTCATTAAAAATGTATAGGCGTATAATTATTTGTTTTCTTTTTTCTTCTTGGATTAATGGCCACACCATTAACATATGTTTTCCCAGTGGGCATTGTGAAGAACCAAACAATTTTCTAGAAAAGAATGAAGACCATGAATAATAAAATACAACCCACACATATTACGTGAAAATTATAGTGGATCTTGACGTTAAAAATAATAAGAAAGACAACGTGAAAACCTCCTGATGGGACTACAAGCCTGATGTTAGAATCTCGTTCGTGCACTATCCAAGATGCGATGACACAATACAGAGGCTTCCATTAAAAGATTATGAGAAGACAGTGATTTATGGTGGAATCAGCAGCCAATTTGAATGAAATAAGGTTTTGATAAAGTTAATTATGTTCTGTGGTTTGCTAAATTTTGGGGATCTTGTTAGCCATTCGGGATTCGTAAGGGGATCAACAACGACTCTTCCTCTACTCCGGGTTTTAATGTATGCCATAGTAGCCTCACCTAAGTACAGATATATTTTGCCACAATTCATTTCTCCTCTTTAAATACCCGGTTTTTCATCCCACATCCTAATAACAGATACTTGAACAGTTCGTAATGGATGTAAGTCATTTCTTATCTTCATTTCATTTTCTTCTCGCATTCATTGGCATAGTTGCATTTTGAACTGTAAGGTATGTAAACGTGATAACTATGCGGCCTATAGTGTCACTATACAACACTCGACCTATCTTCTGCAATACTGTCCTGTGCTAGGAAGACATCTGAATGCATTTAAGGATACACCACATTTATATTTCATGATACATGTAAGCATGTATATTGAAGGGAAAATGTTAGAAGGCGCCAAATTGATTCGACGCAAAACAATTCATGAAAATCAATGTGAGCTTAGAAATTGTTCGTAAGAAAATATGTCATGAAAGTTCACTGTTTTCGGACAAAGTGATATTTGTTATTAAATGTAGGCCTATAGTTTATCATTAATATGAATACAAAAGTGGCACATTCAAGCAGATTCCTAATTTTGAAATATATACTATCCCGTTTTTTGTCCTTTCTTTCTTTTCACACAAAACCCAAAATGAGGCCGTCTCTTTTATTGTTGTTCGTTAAATCAAATTTAAAGGTATTTTGGGTCTTCTACCTGATCAAAATTCAACAAATAAAAGAACTACTGTTTCCATTTCTACACAATATCGAAAAATGGACGTTGTTCCCCGTATGGATTTTTAAATTAAAAAAAAAAACGACTAACTTTCGACTTTTAAATGGGATGTTTGATTATAGTATTGATGAAATTGAGTTACTAGATTTTATAGGTGATTTTAATCTACCATGTATTGTATTCAGTTTTGAGCATTGTCAACATGTTTATTTATTTTTGTCTTCAGTTGATGATTTTTTTTTCCCTCGAATATCTACATCATGCGTTGTAAGTATGAAACTATATTCATTCCTTGTACACTTTTCATTGATCTCTAACCCTCTTGCATTTTGTTTCTCGTGTGCTGTTTACTTTAACAAATGCGGTCAATATTGTATAGATTAATTATGTTATTGGGTCATGCATAACTCAAATAATCCAACCATTTCAACAGATAAACAAAAATGTGATTCGTGCCTTTGTTTCAAAGGAAACATGTCATTGAAATTAATCAGAGCATTAAAATGAGTTGTTTTGTTTCAAACAGGAACAAGCGTTGCCACTGCAAACATTGGTCAGCGATTTAATTGATTCGTAACTGTATCAGCGAGCTGAATGCTCTCTAGGTATGGTATGCAGTTATACCGCCATGTAATAGCAAGCCACTCGTGACGTAGGCACATACCATAATGTTTCTTTTTTTTTATCGTCATACTTTAAACAGTAGATATCACTACATATATATATATATATATATATATATATGCATTGCTGATTGCTCCCCCAAAGTGCACTGAATCATATTACAAAACAAAAATTGCTTTATTTGCATTTTTGGATTACATTTTTAAAAATTGTTATTTCACACCTCTTAATTCTACCCAAAAAAATTTTTGAAGTACATTCACAACATTTTATTTATTTTCCTTTCATTTCAATCGCCTTCTTGTTTTACGCTCGTGTTTTATTTAACAGATTCCATTGCATAAAGAGGGCGTCACCCCCTTTCAAAATAGCACTATGAGTAGATGATGAAGCAATGCTCATTTTATCATCTTCTTCTTTCGTGTGGTTAAATTTCATCATGAACAATAATTACGAATCATCCATATGGGTCTATATGATTATTATACTAATATTTTTATAATCATTGATAAATATTACTGTTGTTACTGCTACTACGATTTTAACCTCTACTCTTCATGATAATTAAAAGAATATCAATGCTAATAATTATTTATATTACATAAAATGACAACCACGGTGAATATCATAATTCTGTTTAAAAAATTACATCATCCCAGAAATACTCTAGATTCAGCTAGGGATGCTCTCGCGACCAAACTTCACCTAAAATGCCATTTAGAGTGGTGAATATTCTCTTTTCTAAACATTCGGATGAATACCAAAAAATCAACGTTTTCAGTGAAAGCATCTAAAAAAAAAAAAGCTACCCCATGTCACTGACCTGAATCATCAAACGTTTAACGGATTAGATTTAAACGTCTTTCTTTCGTCACAATAGATAGTCATTTACGAGCATTTTTAGCTGTGGGAATTCCGAGGTCTCATAATCATTTTTGACTTACATGTGCCATTTTGATTCACTGTTATGGGAAATAGGTAAGTTGATCTCCTACTAATGAAATTGAAAAGGACGAGACCTGCATCCTTGAATCTGAAATCAATGTTTTCATTGTTGAGAAAAGATCCTGGGTTCTCGGTTTCTTATTCGTGATTTCAAATGACAAAATAGAATACATGGCTACGTAATCAGGTAGTAACATAAGAAGTTAATATACTCGATCGGTACAGGTTTTTTAGCCCAAGCTCAGTCGTTCTGCCACAAAATCCTGATTTAAATTATCTGGTATGTGATATGGCCTGCACTATTGAGTTCGGGTTTGGCACCAAAAATAAGAAGTATCGAAACTTTATGGATTCTGAAATATCAGTATATGTCACTCATGACACCTTTTGTTGCACCAAATAATACAATAGTGTTATTACCATTACACCAAAATCTTAACTTTTAGTAATGAATAAAAACACTTTATTCTCGTTTAGCTTATCATTGTTCTGTTTCATGAGAAAACTAATATCATAACTATAATTATTTTGCGATAAGTTTTAATTTACAGCTGATTAAAAAAATCACTGACATGCTGCTTGCTTTTTTTTCCATTGCATTTTTTTTTTTTTGCTATACAGCCTAATAACAATAAATGACATGAATATAATCAGAACATATGTTGGAAGACTGTATGGCATTTTGTTTTCCTGACCCTATCTTTATATAAGCAGGACACTGCACACCTAATTTTGATTCTGTAACAATACCAGTAATTTTCAAATATATTGTTCAAAATTTTCAACTGGAAGATAAGCTCATATTATTGTTTACCATTCCTTCAAATTCATTTATGAAATGCGACCGTTTACCTGTATCTAAAAGATTAAATGCCAAAATTACATTTTCGATTTACATTACGCTACGCATAAAGTGCTGCAGTATATTAAGAAAGATTATGGTGATCTTTTTTTTAAATATCCAAAAGCATGAACATATTTTTCACATCAATAGTAATTTTTTAAAATTTGTTCGTAGTTATACTCCTACAGGGTAGCATTGCCTTTATACAAAACTTCTTTCCACATATACAAGAGCCTTGTAGGCCTGTATTGAACTAATATAAAGCCATTTGAAAAATGAAATAAACAGAGCTTTATCTAACGTCATCTATTTTCAGATAATGTTAAAAGTCCGGAATATTAATGTGTTAGGATTATACTGTGAGAGTGTGCGTTTTCCAATATTAAGAAGGGTGTTAAACTATCCATATGGTGCATTATAATTTAATATAAGCATGTTTTCCTTTTATCATGTTTGATTTGTACGGATTTGTACCGTACTTTTCATTGTTTTTGTCACTCATAACACCCTTTTTCATGTTTTTGTACCAAATAATACTATAATATTATTACACCAAAATCTTATCTTTTTAATCTTGTCAAGTTTTGATAAACTTAACTGTTTTTTGTTTAGCTTATTTAGCTTATCATTGTTCTATTTCATAAGAAAACTAATATCATAACTGTAATTATTTTGTGATAACTTTGATATACAGCTGATAAAACAATTACTGAAATGTTGCTTTTTTCTGTTGCAATTTTTTTTTACTATACAGCCTAATAAAAATAATTGACATGAATATAATCAGAACTTATGTTAGTTGGAAGACTGTATGCCATTTCGTTTTCCTGACCCTATCTTTATATAAGCAGGACACTGCTCAAGTACTTTTTATTCTGTAACAATAACAGTAATTTTCAAATATATTGGTCAAATAATATTCAACTGGAAGATAAGCTCACATTATCGGTTATCAATTAGTTTAAATTCGTTTATGAAATGCAACCGTTTGCCTGTATCTAACAGATTAAATGCCAAAATTACATTTTCGATTTAAATGACGCTACGCATATAAATGCTGCAATTTAAGAAAAATTAGGGTTATTTTTTTTAAATATCCAAAAGCATGAACATATTTTTCACATCAATAATATTTTTTTTTATTTGTTCGCAGTTGTACCCCTTCAGGGTGCATTGCTTTTATACATTTTTTTTTTCCACAAGAGCCTTGTAGGCCTGTATTGAACTAATATAAAGCCATTTGATAAATGAAATAAAGAGAGCTTTATCCAACGTCATCTATTTTTCAGATAGTGTTACAGTCCGAAATATTAATCTGGTGGAACTATATTGTGAGAGTGTGCGTTTTGCAATAGTAGGTAGGGCTTTAAACTATCCATATGGTGCATTTTAATAATGCTTTCCTTTTATAATGTTTGTTTTGTACAGATTGTACCCGTACTTTTCGTTGTTTTTGTATTTGTTCATTGATATCAATCATGTGTATTATCGATTCATTGACCTGCACATGATTACTTTGCTATAGTACATTAGCCGCTTCGCAGGGTATAATTACATTTTGAATATGCACCTCTCCACTCTTCATTTTTCACTCATACATTTGCAAAAAGTATAAGTCATGATATTGTAAAATTAATTATGTTTCAATTATTATCTCGACAAAAGCAAATTTACATTGTATTTGGGACTCCAACTGCTATCTCCCTTGTACATATTGCAATGATATATGTTTATAAGTATGATGAAAAAGATTTACATACATGTACTTTTGCAATAATTGAAGTATTATGGTAAAGTCTAAAAAAACAAACTAATATCGTCAATATTTGTATCAACCATCAACAGTGCACCATGGATTATAACTCTCACTCTTCATTTTTCACTCATACATTTGCAAAAAGTATAAGTCATGATATTGTAAAATTAATTATGTTTCAATTATTATCTCGACAAAAGCAAATTTACATTGTATTTGGGACTCCAACTGCTATCTCCCTTGTACATATTGCAATGATATATGTTTATAAGTATGATGAAAAAGATTTACATACATGTACTTTTGCAATAATTGAAGTATTATGGTAAAGTCTAAAAAAACAAACTAATATCGTCAATATTTGTATCAACCATCAACAGTGCACCATGGATTATAACTCTCCCCGCACCATTGTCATATACAGGGTAATTGGAGCCAATGATATCAACATAAAATAATAACCAATAACATGTAATGGAATTATTGATACACCAATGCATCGAACGATTGAAACTATAAAAAATATGCATTTTTTTATCAGGTACTCTCAATTAAGAAATTTGCCAGACATTAAAAAGATTACAGATGCATGAGCACAGTGTGACGCCTAAAGTGACCGTCATCGTCAAGAGATTTTCGTTTCATTATGCTTCGTTTCTAAACTATGTAAGACAGCCCAAAGTGCATAAGAATGCGAAAATGTAATTAGGCCCTAGTCTTGCACATAGAAATAGATGGTAAGAACGGTGCCATGTAAACTGGGTATCGCTGGTCTGAGACTGAGTCACTGCGCTGCTACGTTAGGCAAAGCATTGGTGTTTTATCAACTGGTCTCTCATATATGAGTCAAAGTCATGGAGCTCCTGATTTGTTCCTCCTTATAGTTATAAACATAATACTTGCTCGATTCTAAGTAGCAACCAGCTAAAATAATCATCAATAATCAATCACTCTATCAATCAATCGAGGTATTCTTTTAAAATTGAAATATACAACCAATAAATAATTGATCATGTTGATTTAAAGTAACAAAAAGTTTCATATTTTTAAAGGTTGATATTGTAATATATACAAAAGTGAGGAGGTATCTTTGTGTTGGATACGCAAAGGAAAAATATATGTTCCATAAGAGTTGCTAAAAATACAGAGCCCTACTGAACAGCACGAACATTGGGCAACTAAATATGTTTAGATGAAATATCAATTTCAAAATATTTACACATTCTTGAGTCTGACAAAAAATTGAGTTTTCTCAGAGGCAGATTTTTCGTAATAATAGAATGATTAGAGCATGATTTATTGAATACATTTGGGAGTATTTCAAATAATTCTCCACAGCACTTACGGAATGTAATTGAAATCGAACCCTGAATATAAATGAATTACACTGATTCAAATTACAGTATACCCACGATGCTATCCGAACCCTTGGAGCTGAATTACAAACGTTGATCCAGTTCAGGAGAAATGTCTTCTGAGTGTATTACATTGCACTAAGCAGTTATAACTAATCACTGGTCGCGATAGGCGTACTAGGCAGGGGGCTGGAGAGGGGGGGGGGGGGCTGGTGGCTGAAGTTCCCGAAAATTTTCATGCAAGACTCACCTTTTTGGGGGGCAAATTTGAGCAGCGAATTGGTCTATTTGTAATGTTTATATTTTGTTTTTATATTTTGATTACAAAATTACATTCTGTGACCATCATAAAGAGTCCATTTTTCTCTCGCTTCGCTCGCTCGCAATATTTGTAAACCGGGAATTTGATGTTCGGGAATTAGATTTCACCCTCCCCCCCCCCCCCCCCCCCCCACTTGGCGACAGTTTCTCCGTTGTCTATGTAACTCGTGTATGAATATAAAATCTAAGATATTTATAGTTTCCCTTTTAATTGCAGAAGTTTTGGTTTATTAGTGATGTGATTTCAGTCGTCTACTTCCCTTTTAATCATTTCGATACAAACGAATAACGAAAAGAAAAAAAATACAAATTGAGCAAAAAGTCATCATCCTAACACAACTGTAAACTGAATTTGATCGGAAGGAAAGGCCATTTTCTCTACGCTAAAAGAGTATTTAATATGATATAATTAGTTTAACGCCTTGGATAATATATCATTTTTGTAAGTTCAAATTGAACAATTTCATTTGCGATGGAAGACATCTGGCAAGTCGAATTCATTAAACAGCACATGTATATACACATGAATTTGAGATCATATATAAATTATAATGACAATATAATTAATGGTTGAAATAAACAATTTCCAGGAAATGAAATAATGAAATAAGTTTCCATTTATGAAACAGAAATCAAAATTGAATAATTTTGAGATGAACGCAGTGTCGGTTTTAAACCACATGGTATCTGTTCACAAGTAAAAAAAAAAATCTTTAAACATTTATGACAAAATAGCAAAATGCTACTAACAGTATTGGATGCGACCGTTTGGATGGAACAACCATACAAATATAATTACGCGTGTTATATTGAGTGAATAAATGTCGCTTCTTGCTTTCTCACTCACAGTCACAGTCAATGTGTCTACATACAAGGGTACTGTGAAATAGGGACGCTAAAAGATACAGTAGACGAGATTATGACAACCAATATAATGGGCAATGTTCACGAGGCAGGATGAAATCAGCGAGCACAATTCACACAAATGCCATTACTTGATTTTCAGCTATTACGTTGATTACTGTAATTTGACTGGCTGCGCGGATTTAGGTTAACGGAGAACCATTACCCCTTTCAACGCACCCAATTATTGCCCGCTCCCCGATCTAATAGTGTCGGCGATGATGAACATTCAAATCACTCGTTTGTATTCGTTTCCAACTTCCCACATAAGATGGGGGAACCTACTGCTTGTTTTTCATCCATCTCCAATTTCCCTTTAACCTGTAACAACTTTTTTTTCGAGTTTGTCTTGAAATATACATGAAAGATTTTTTTTTCATTTTCAAGAAAATAGGCCCATTTTTTTATGCAGAGAATCACAGTCTGCTAAATTATAAGTTTGCAACTATGAATGTGAATGATATTTTAGATGCTATATCAAAACTGAGAACTATATCAAAAGGTTTTCAATATTTGATATAGTTAGTAGAAAATTTTCAGGAAAAAAAATCATAATTTTCGTCCATGAACCTATGAGTAAATGAAAAGTTGAAATAAGAAAAATCAAAATGGGGTGAATGAACATGATGAATCTTGTTGTCCATACATCCCTTGCGAGATGCCGCTTTATGCTCCATGTACTAAGAGCATTATTTTTCCCCCATTTACTCTACTTCATTGCCTTAAGAGAGACAAACTTTATGCAAATTTATTAAGTTCAGATTCCCCTTCACAACGTCCTTTCATAATTCGCAGTGATTTAATTGAAAAATTCTGAATTTGCTAAAATCATATTTATCTTTGACTATCCGAGCTCCACAACGTACAATAGCGAACCTTCGCCCTCTTCAGGCCGCTCCTGTCGGCGTGCATTTTGTCCGTGAACCGATGGAAACGGAATATGACCCGAAGGCGTTTGATTGAAGATGTCAGTAGCGATGATAATGCCAAATTCTTATCAATTCATTTCAAAACCGAAAGATCCGTTTTACATTGATTTTTTTTTAATACAAGTAGACTAAAGCAAACAGTTACAGGTGACAAACGGATTGTTATGACAAATGATAAACCAGTATATCGCAAAGTAAGAAAATCGTAAAATAAGTACTAGCTAACAAAACTACTTACTGGTGAAAGTGGAACATGTAAACAAGTAACGATTAAAATGCAGGCTATCACTTTCAAATTGGTTTTTGCTTTATCGATTGATGTTGCAATCTCATGTGTCAAAATATTTCCCAAACAATTTGCTTGATCCTATAGACTGCATGTATTATATTTCAGGGAGTTTAAGTGTAAATTAATACCGTATTGATAAAGGAAGCACGAGTGTTATTCTTTTTTTAATCAAAACGAATAAATTGAAAGGAAAATGCATAGAACCTCGTCTACCAGAGAAATGAGTTTTTCGATACTCATTTTTAAGACACAAAACGCATAAAATGAAAGGAAAATTCAAGAAGACTCATGAATACACAATTGAAAGTGGCTACATAGAAAAGCTAATAGAGAATGATATCTATTAGTATGATATCTGTTAGCATGATTAGAAAGGACAGTGCCTTGATGTTCAAAATGATTTCTTGACAACAATATACATGTATATTACCATGTAAATCATAGAATCTATGAAATTATTCTAGCAATCAAAATTACTTTAATATATTAAAGAAATTCACTGAAACCTTAGTAACACAGATTTTCCAACAACATTTAGCATAGCAATGACTAATGTACTTATGCGTTTTTTGGGGGAAAAAAAAGATTAATCATAAAAACAATTCAAGTGCAAGCACATACGCATAATACACAATCTGACAAAGGAAGATCAAGAGAGGTTATGCTTTCTAATGAAAAAAAAATAGTTGTTTGATTTTTCTGACTTATGCTTTTGATCACTAGATCTGCAAAAATTTACTCAAGTGAACGATTGTAATGTATTGAGCCTTTCGTTTTAACTAAGTATTTCCTTGTATTTGAATAAAGTATCGTTTTGCATTCAAAGTCAATATTTAATTATTGTTGTATCGCATTGTGTGGTGGTTCTAAATTATGCCAGACTTCACCGCCTCTCCTAGCTCCCCGCGCCATAATGTAAGATGTCACAATGAGCTTTTCAAAAAGTCGAAAATTCGTTAGCATTGGTATAAAGCGGGCTTTGAAGACAGAACTTGGCTGGGACAATGCCCGCTGGAGGGCTTGCTTCCAGCCACGACCACGGGTAACAAGAGGGGCTCGCTCGCTCAAAAACTTTTTTGTGCTCGTTGTATTCACTGGCAAAATAAGTTTGAAAGCGATGAGTAGGGATTAGATACCAATATTTACCGCAAAATGAAAAAGGGGAGACAGGGAAAAATGATAGATGGTGTATTGACACAGTAACAAAGTATCGACAAGCCGATATGCCTGACTGGCGACATAGGGGCACAATAGATCAGAAAAAGCAACGAATTTTCTTTGAATGGAAGCGATTCGGTTGTAAGGTGGTGTAGGAGGGTGAATAGAAACCCAAGTTCAATGTTTATGCCTCTTTAGCTAATTGCCAAAACTTTTAAGAGGGGCTTTTTGATCATTTAGCTGAGTAGAGTCGTTGGCGAATCAAATAAATTTGTTGATGAAGTAGATTGAAAAAAGGTCAGGGGTTCATGAATCAAATAATTTGTAAAGAAGTCAGCGTCATTTAGGATGATGGATTATTATTATCTTTTAATAAGCTATAGGGGCATGATGAAGGGTAAGTATTAGTTGATTAATCAGGAAGTTAATTACTACTGACCTGTTGTGGAGTGTATACGACGCATCCAGGGGTAGATTTGTTCGTTGCTCTGCCCCTTCCCTGAGCCTTTTATTGAGCCATGGTGATTGTTATTGTTGTTGTTGATGTTCGTCGGAGGACTTGCGTTTGACGCACAGTCAGGGAGGGTGACTGGAGGGGTGTTTGTGGGTGTCTTTCTGCGCGACATGGCCCCCATACCTGCGGGCGATGTCTGGTAGCAGGAGTCTACCGTGTACCCGCAAGTAGAGTTTACTGATGCGGCATGATGGTGGTTAATTGCTGTCGTGGCATCCATGCCGGTTGCCCCTTCCATAGTGTAGTAGCCGTTTTGTAGAGAGTGAAGGCTGTCCTCGGTGTAGGGGTAGGCGTAGCTGGCCGGCGGGCTAGCTACAGGGTTGCCCGCCTGGTAGTGCTGGTGGCGATGGGAGGAGTGCTGTGGCCCTTCGGCGGTCAACGCGTAGCTCCCTACCGACTGCTGAGGGTAATTTGAGCCACCGGTGTGGTGGAATTCGGCACCAGCCATCGGATGTGCGAAATACGAGCTCATTTGTCTCGAGGACCTTGTTTGACTTCTGGTTGAGTTGGGGGCAACTGCCAAGTGATTTGTAACTCCGCTCGGCTTGACTTTGACGGCTGGCTCCAGAGTCTGTACTATCTCACTCAGGTCTTTGACTAATAGACAGATACACAACTCGTCCTCTACATCTGATGTGTTCGCTTTGATGAATCGCAAACTTGTGTCGCTGTAAGGTCAGAGAGAAAAAAATATTAGAATATGTTATGAGTGAGACGAACCACGTGATAGTGAGAAACCAATCCAACCAGAATGCTTCACACATGAACGATTTGGAATGAAGTGAGAAAAGAGATGCGAGTAAACCGGGCGCATGCCCAATCCACCTCACGGCTAGCACTCTGTGATGACAACGAACTTTGTAAATGAACAAAGCAACAAAATGATAATTTTATCTCCTATGTACCCTCCGCATAAACGTTTGCTGCGCTGCGTTTTTAAAAAGGCGACCGATTTGAATAGAGGATGCCCCAAAGTTTGTGCGCGCACGCGGCTAGCTTCTCTCTGCGCCTGCACGCCTCCGATACGCATCTTTATCACAATACATCTCTTTGGTAAACCTTATTAACATTTCCTCGTCATATTCCTTAATAATAGCTATAATATATATTCAAATAAAGTTCTTGCCACTTCTCTTTCTTTCCTTCTCTCTTTATCTCTCTCTCTCTCTCTTTATCTCTCTCTCTCTCTTGCTCTCCCTATCTCTATTTCTTTCTCTCTCCCCATCTTCCCCTCTCATTCTAAGTCCCCGTCAAAATGTGATTTTGATTACGTTGTTTTGTTGTTTTTTTCAGTAGTGATAAGCATAAATAACCTCGTACGTATTAATCTATCATTTATTTCTTTATTCATTCATTTGTTTATCTATTTACTTATTTATTTATCTATCTACTTATAATTAATGCGTAAATTAAAATTTCAGATGCCATTACTATTAACTATCACTCTTGTGCCGAAAAAGCAAACACACTGTAAGCAACCATGGGTTTATGCAGTGGTATAGCTACCTGGAGGCATCGGGACACTTGCCCTCCAATCAAATGATAAAAAATCAAAAAAATCAAAGGAACAAAATGAAAAAAAATAAAACAGAGAAAAAAAAATTTCTCTTAAATTGGAGGGGACAGCATGAAAAGAAAAGAATTAGACCCCTCCCACACCCCACCCCACTCGATCGTATTCCATCCATCAAAAAATACCGGCGAACCCTCCTCCCCCCCCCTTACGTATTCCTCATTGGTTAAACTCTCGATATGCCACTGACTTAAGTCCTATTCCAAGGATATCACAAGTAATGTTTATTGCCTTACTTTAGGACAACAGTGCACTGTCGTGGTCCAGAAGCCAGGACCTTAAGGTTCCCCCGATCCGAACTCCAAACCACTCAGCCAATGCGTTCACACCTTCAGAATTTTGTTTTCCGGCTTTAAAAGATATTGCATTAATTGCTTTGGGACGTGGATAAAAACTATGTAGGCCTCAGGGTGCCACTTTTATTTCAACTTGAAATACTAGCCGCAGTCACTGTCATCTTCACACATTTAATTGACATCAAGAAAACGAGAAAAAGGGGGTCGCTTTTCTGTTGGTTTTCCTTTGGTTATGGAAAGTTTAAAAGTTCGTTTCTTTGACGCCATCTTACTCACATTATCTCGACCTTTTGAGCCTTGTCTGACGCTGTCAGACTCGAGTCCTGGAAACAAAATAAGGAGAATGTCAAACATATGTAGGATCTCTTTTTTATTTTCCCGGTGTGGGGATGACGAGGGGTGGTTTTCATTCGACTGGGGTCTCCTTATTATGGCACAGTCATCATGGTAAAAGGTTGTCACCACGGGACTGCATAAAATGCTTGAAATCTTGTACTGTGGGACTGTCACAATCCTATGATTGCATTTGGGGTTCTATTTCTAAAGTTAGCATTTTAGGTTATAAGAAAAATAAACACAATAAAATATTACATGACAAGTAGAAAATAAAATATTGCAAGATGAACTGTTCATTTCATTATTGATTCGAATAAGTTTTGATGTCGATGCAGTTCGTGCATGTTTATATTTTTGTATAGAAAAGTCTATGAAATGACTTTACATAAAGCTTATGGAGGTTTGGTCAGACAAATTATATTTATCAGTTTTTCTTGATTTTAAAGAAAACTGATGATTATTACCTTGATTAATAATGAAATAATAAGTTTCGCAATAAATAATAAGAAGATATTTATCTAGAGTAGTGATATAAAATTATTTTAGTTTTCCTTTGTTTTCTTTTTACATTCTCTGTCACATTTTCAGGAAGTGTATTTTTAATTAACAAGATTCTTGAAACTTCGTACGTGAATTTTTTAAAGCTTAAGATTACATTCTTTGCGAAGGATATTGACTCCAATAATTTTTTTTTTATTATTACGGATACTATCCTTTGAAATTTGCGGAAAATAAACTAAAATAGTATTCATGGTATTGAAATTTTGACTGAGTATCTGTGAATCTTCATATATAAATAATCGTGCACAATTTACCTTTTAATGAATGTACGCCAGTTGTAAATATTCTCAAAATAGATAGAAGAAAGAGGAAATAATTTTGTTCACTGTTTTGTGTTCAAAAACTATGTGTAGAAATGTTGACTCTTTAACATAAAAATGAGGAATAATGAAGGACAAAGTCTGTATGAAAAAAATATTAAATAATAATAAAATTGCAATTATTGCATTGTTTTTGTGTGATAATTTTAGTGCAACACTTTACCCAGAAATGTATACATCAAGCAAGGAGTTATCACAGAACTCCTTGCATCAAGTAGTCCGGAAATTCAACATACAGTGTGTACGCGATCTATTACCGTGACAGTATACCGTACGTTACACACATAAGCGTGAAAGTGGCGCCGCTCTGTGCGATCCCTCGTGCTTATGTACGTATAGTATAGGCCTACACGCTTTGCTCCCTCCCCTCTTTCCCCCTCCCACCCCCACCCCTCTCTCTCTCTCTCTCTCTCTCTCTCTCTCTATCTCTCTATCTCTCTCTCTCTCTCCTATTTCTCTCTCTCTCTCTCTGACTCCAAAATCTCTCTACCAGCATCCATCCATTTTTAAATTATTTTTTTTCTCTCTCTCTTCTTCTATCTCATAATCAGTCCATGTTTCCTTCTCTGTAATACATTTTAAAACTAGTTCTATGAACCAATCGCCCATTATAATAGAAATACTCCTTCATCTACTAATATTAAATTGTGATCTTCTGTTCTTTCTTTTTTTCCCCATTTTTTTTTCCTTTTCCCAATATTTCTCCTTGATATGATGACTATATTTTTTTAAAATGTTGTCTTTTTTATTTGAGTGTTACGAGCAGTGTCCACCATTTATATAAGGAAATTAATGAGCAGGTAATTAATGAGCAGGATCTTGAAGTATGATTCAATACCTGTTATAAACAAAATGTTAAAAGGGAAGAAATACAGTGACCGTTATTCATTCTGTATATTGTTTACGGGTTATGTTTTCCAGGCCATATATTCTCGGATCTTAGTTATCTTCTTCTTTTTCAACCTCCTCCTCCTCCTCTCATGCCTCTTATTCTTATTCTTATTATATTTCTTCTTCTTGTTCTTCTTGTTCTTGTCCTTAATCTTCTTCTTTTTGTTGTTGTTGTTCTTCTTGTTGTTCTTCTTGTCCTTGTCTTTCTTCTTCTTCTTCTTCTTCTTCTCCTCCTCCTCCTCCTCCTCCTCTTCCTTGTTATCCTTGTCTCCTTCTTCTTCTTCTTCTTCTTCTTCTTTTCTTCTTCTTCTTCTTCTTCTTCTTCTTCTTCTTCTTCTTCTTCTTTTTCATCCTCATACTCCTCTCTTGCCTCTTATTCTTCTTCTTCTTTTTCTTCTTCTTCCTCTTCTTCTGCTTCTTCTTGTTCTTCTTGTCCTTGTCCTTCTTCTCCTCCTCCTCCTCCTCCTCCTCCTCCTCCTCCTCCTTCTTCTTCTTCTTCTTCTTCTTCTTCTTCTTCTTCTCCTCCTCCTCCTCCTCCTTCTTCTTTTTCTTCTTCTTCTTCTTCTTCTTCTTCTTCTTCTTCTTCTTCTTCTTCTTCTTCTTCTTCTTCTTCTTCTTCTTCTTCTTCTTCTTCTTCTTCTTCTTCTTCTTCTTCTTCTTCTTCTTCTTCCCCTTCTTGTCTTTCTTGTCCCTCTTGTCCTTCTTTTCCTCCTCCTCCTTCATTCTTCTAGTAAACATGAAGGTCACGTTATTTTTTATTTTTTTTTGACGAAAAAGTTTTTATCTTCAATTTACTCACACCAAGGAGTTATCCTTGCTCACACCGTTACTCTAACACCTGTCTACACACCTCTCTCTTTAGCTGGATCCCAAGTTACAAACGAGTCCCATGCTTTGCTACTACATGGACCCCAACCTGTACTTTTTCGGCAGCCCAGATGAAGATTGACACGGCACAATCCTAACTTGTCAAGCGGTCCCATCCATTCTCATCTCGGTCCAATCTACATCAAAACAATCTCATGTATGTCCCTTCTTATCCCCCCGTCCTCAACCTTTCACTAACAAAAGTGCACCCCTTTTACCCCCTTCCGTAGCGAGAAAAATACAAATAATCCCAGAAAATAAATCAGCAATTTTGAGGGTGCCTTTGATCAACTTAAACGCTGCATGAAAAGATTAAAACCACGCGTGTTCTTTTTCTCCTCTCCTTATTTTCTCTGTCTCCTCCACTTCTTTTTTATCTCACAACTGAATTCAGTGGTATAACCAGCTAGCCATCCGTACAAACACAATTTCATGCATGGTCACCAATCTTCAGTTTATTTATCATATTTTCAATGTTCTTGACGTCAAAGCATTCCCAAAAGTTAATGAGGAAATCCCTGGAGCTGAGAGCGGAACGCGGAGAAGAATAACTCCGCAACACTCGTGAAATTACCATATTCTTCCCATATTACTTCCTTTTGTTCGGGCTGTTTGCAAACAGTTTATTCTTTACAACGCATATCTATTTTTGAAATTTTCAACAGTTGATACGGTCATCCATTGTTTAGTTTTGTTTCGAATTTTGTTTCTTTCAGTAAGTTAAACCGAGATTGTATTGTAAAACAAATGAAATACATTGTGTATTGAAGAAAGATGTGTGAGAAGCGGAAGCGAAATTTGAATTGTAATCTCGTTTTTAATCATTTCCGTTTCATTAATCCTATCAATCCATCTGCTCAATCAAATATTGTCTTTATCTACATCTACTTTTTTTTCTTACAATTATGTTGACCAGCTGAGCCCCCACCCCACTAAAAAATGTAAAAAGGTGTTTGCACTTATATGACTTTTTTTTATAAGGCAACATTATTTACATTCAATGAAAACAATTGTGTGTACGCATTTTATGCATATACTTTATCAATATTTTATTTCTACAGATGTAGGAAAATATTTGTTTTAAAGTTCATAGAGTTCGTTGAACGTTTCATGGAACATAAGACATTACAAATCGAATTATTCCAATAGATACTGAAAAAAAATAATCTAGAGATGCACCACTGAATGTAAATTTTGCCTCTATGTTCGACGGAATATCGCCAAGAGGGGGAATTTCGAAACTACCAACATTCGTGCAACCTTTAGTTCATATTAGGGCAGAGAGGTGGTCATTTTCTTATTTCATTTCATATCTTAGGCCTATCAAATTTATGAAGAATTGACATCAACGATTGGATAGACAGTGCACCAACAGAGGACGTCATTATCATAAATTATCAAATTTATATTTTCCTTCATAATAAAGTATGTATGTTGTGCAGTTGTGAGATATTCTTTCAAGAAGTAACCAACAGGATTACTGAACATCAGGAACAGAATATAGTTTTTCTTTCTTTTTCGTTTCATTGTGATGATAATAATAATATTCTCTCTCTCTCTCTCTCTCTCTCTCTCTCTCTCTCTTTATATATATATATATATATATATATATATATATATATATATATATATATGCTACTTAATTATTATACAAAATATAATAATGTATTAAATGATGTCATTAATTACACCACTGTCCTTTTTAATGGAAATGAGAAATGCATGTAAATGAAAATTGAAATACTCTTGGAAAGATTAAGTACCGTTTGGTTACGTAACTAAGGAACACTCTGCAGAATAACTTACTCTTTTTACCAATTAGCAATGTAATCTATATCCCGAAATCATATGACCCCACACAACTGCTAGAATATGCCATTCGACTTTGTTTTCTGAAAGTATGTATATACGTCATCAGATTTTTTTGTTTACAGCCATCAACTAAAAATCGATTCAACCATGGCATTTAATTGAACTCGCCACGTTTTTCAACTTGGTCATTAGGCTCGACAAAAAATAATGAAAAACAAAAACAACTTAACATTCCTTTGAAGATCGAAAATGAAATTGAAATAATGGAAACAATAAAAGTGAAATGCAGCAGTGGATAAAATAGAATCATGTATGAGTGTTACTTATTATATAATTTGAAGTATTAACTTTTTTTTTTAATCACCTTCATCATACAAATTGAAATAGAGAAAACATAACTACATGTAATTTAATTCTTTAAAAATGAGAATTTATACGATTAAACTTTACGTTTCCATCCTTATCATGTAATATTTGTTGAAACACAATGATAAGTTCCCTTTTATCTTTTTTTTTAGGGGGTTGTTGTTGTTCTGTTTTGTATTGATTTTACTTTTCTTTGTGTCGAATATATTATATGTAACATTAATTGATTATCCAGAGCCCTTTCTATCATGTAAAGTTTAAACCAGGTTAGATTAAGAATTTCACCACAAGTTCAAGGAAATCCCTATTAATTGAATTTTCCCCAAAATACATTGCCCTCATAAAAATTGGAGTAAGTTGATTCTAAAAGCAATCCCACCTTTAACACACCTTATAGGTGAGGTTTATACATTTCATATGGAAGACGAGGGCATTAAAGGCGCGAGGGAAAAATCATTATTTTTCTATTAGGGAGGTGGTTGGGGATTTGTATACTTCCATCTCTCTGTCTCATATCACCAAGTGTCATAAATTGATGCGGTGTGATGAACTCATAAATGTCCTCTAGACTGGACGGGATAAACCATGAGACAGTAAGCCGGTGTATACGGGGGCCCCATGCACAGTGGTGCCGCTGCGGAGGTAAGAGGGGTATGCCCCCCCCCTCCCATCGAATGCAAGGGAAGAGAGAAAGTAAAGAGAAAAGGAGATGGGAAGGAAACGTGAAAAGAAGATGATATAACCTCCTCTTACACCATCCCTTCACTCGATGGCCTTTTCATCCTTTTAATTCATCCACCTCATGTAGTAAGTAAGTCCTGTGCCCCCCCCCCCATCAGCCCCTGGACACACGCTACGCCACTTCCCATGCATGCTGCTTGGGTGAGAATTATGAGCGAGTCGGGGTAGCCCCAACAGCAAAAAGTACACGACACCGCGAGCTGCTTCGTGAGGTCGATAGCTCATCTCGACTGGAAATTTAAAAACAGATTCTGGAAGCAGAAATGGGCGTGGGAAGGAAAGGGATGAAGATGAGATACGCCGAGTTAAGATCGGATGAAATATAGGATGTGTGAGAGTGATGAGAAAGTTCAGGTGAAAGAGGAAAGAAGCGGGTGGAATGGTTTAGAAAATGTTTTGAAAATTTACCTTTACAGCATACTGGAATTAAACTTACTAAGGTACATCATGATGACCAATGAACGGAAGACTTAGGAAAGGTGCAGTAAACCTGATTAAAATACAGGGGAGAGGGGGAGAGGGGAGTGGAGAAGAGAAATAGACTAAGAATGGGAGCAGAAGGGGGAAAAGACGAGAGAGAATTACGAAATAATGACGCAGAAGGGGAGAAAACGGACAGAGAAGGGAAAGAGGTACAAGAAAAGAAAGAGAGGGAGGAACAGATGCTAAAGAGAAAAGAGAAATAGAAAAAAAGAGAGACAGATAAAAAGAGAAAAGGGAGAGAGAGAGGGGGGAGATAGGAAGAGGGAAGAGGAATAGAGGTGGGTGGGAGGAGGGAGAGAGGGGGATAGAAAGTTATAAGCTGGAAAGGTATAAGGGAAAAGGTAAGAAAACTAGATATGTGGAAGGTACCAGCTCGTGACGGAATCACGTCGATGTGGAGAAGAGTTTTCGCGCCTTCAGCCAGGGAGCAAGGCGACAGTACACAGCCGATGCTTCTGTCTTGTGAAATAATGTCCTGATATATATTTGCCCTACCCTTGTTAAAGTTTTAAATTGTCATGGTTGTTCTTATCTATTCTACTTTAACAAATTAATTTCAAAATTTTGAACACACAATGATAAATGGAACATATCACTCAGTGAAACATACTTTTCTACTTGAAACTGTGACGCAATTATGCCCAATTCACCACTCAAATTTTTATATTTATATATTATGTTGATTGAATTTGAATAATTCATGAAAATTATTTCATGGAGGTACAATACATTTCATCCTATTAACAATAGAAACATCTTTTCGAGATAAACAAATTATTTCCATAAGCGGGAAATGGTTGACTGAATTTGTTATTTCGGAAAATATTTTTGTATGCCGATAGCATTAACATCGCTCACTTCTACTAGTTAAAACGGTATATTGAAATTCAAACACATAAATACACTTGCCCTCTTCTCTCTATCTTGTACGTAATGAAGGACTTATCAGAAAGTCCTTCTTGGAAAAATTCTATTTGGATAATGAAAAATAAGCATTTGTGTGCAGGTTTATGTGGGGGAAAGAATATGGGTGGGTGTGCGTGTGTGGAAGAGATACCATATTTTGTTTTAGTACACAAGCATTAAAGCCACATTTTATGCAAATAAAAAGACATGGAGTTCGATAAAGTAACTAAATCATACATGCTAATAACCATTGTTGTGGTGTAATTTCATACACAGATCACATAGAATGGTCCTTTGCCTGTCATCTAAAGAATTCAGTTGAATCGAAATTCACTGAAAATACTTTAAATCATAAAACACTCAATGAAATAAAAGATAAACGTACTTATCACAAACTTACCCTATTTGCGGACAAATATGCTCAGCAACTAATACATTTGGTGCAATCAAAACAGTCATATGCGAGCCATTCATATGTTCATATCTATTAGTATCAGTTTTATCTTTCAATTCAGAAAGGTCGTTTGCCCACCATGTGTAACGTATCTCAGTCACACCGGCAAGACCGACACGGGACCGATAATAATCCAAATCAATATTAATAATTAAACCGAATGGACAAGATTTTTTTTATTCAAGTTATCATTTCAAATATAGTATTCATAATTTCTTTCTTCAGACTTTTTCTTCTCCTTCTCTTACACCTTTTCTTTCTCTTTTTCTTTTAGTATCTGGTCCCCATGGAAGACCAGTTGCACTATGTAAGTGTAGCTGAAAATGGGCTATCCAGCCGTCTATTTCTTGCCTTTCCTTGTTTACATTGTATTTTCATTCTTCAATCGATCTTTATTGTGTTGTTAAATTTAATGCCATACTATCGTATAGTTTGGCTTGTGTTGTATGAATTTCGTTAATTGCTTTATATTCATGTGATTGTATATTCTTTTTATATGACGAAATAAAACAAACAAACAAACAAACAAACAAACAATTGTGTAGATTTTCGGTCGGTTTAGAGTCGGATTGCCCGTGTGACTCAAGTATTCATGTTCTTTATTATTGAAATCACATGACGGCCAATCCTCATTATGGTATATTACTATGCAGATATAGTGGTCGCTTGCATCATTGGTTACATGTCACTATGATTAATTCTCATTGCTTTTCGACTTTGCTAGGGAAAAGGGAATTCCGTTCAAAATACGAGCCTTTTCCACCTGAAAAAAAGAGCCTTCATTAAAATACCGATGGAAATTAATTCGGTTCGCCCAGCGTGATTTCAGCTGTTCAGAAAACTACATCATTATTGGACAAATTTTTTAAATGTTATATACAGTAATTCTATAATCCGTACAACATATCAATCACAAAACAAATATTGATTCTCTTACACTGACTATTAATTAAAATTGTAGTCAACTTGGGTAGCCATTTGCTGTAGATTATGTTTTCTTTTATTGCATTTGCTTCGTACTTGATTTTATTGTAGATATCTTGTTTTATAGCAGTTTGATATATTTAAGAAATGTATTTTTTTCTAAACGTCGATAGAGCAAAATTTCCAAAATAAGGATTTTTTTTCCACGTTACTCAAACAATCATACCTACATTTTAAAGTTTTATGATTATTAGATAAGCAAAGCCCTGAAATATGATTAATACTCAGACGAAACTGAAACCACAAAATTTATTTCTATGTCGTTGATCATACACTGATATACCAATATCGTTCCTCATCTTTTTAAATATTTCCACTGTCACTGACTGAAAAGTATAATGGAAGCATACTGCTATTTTTTTCAATTGATTTTTGCTGGTGATATTAAACCTTGGTTGTTTCTTTGATATGACTGCAATATTTTTTGGATAAATTGAAACAAAAAATAAAATTGAATATGATCTGCATTTAAAAAAAATTAAATCTAAAATAATATCAGTCATTTTTTGTTTGTTTTGTTTTGTGACTGATAAAAAAAACTCCTCCTATCAACAACAATCATTTCCAGGGTTACATATTCTACTTGATTGATTTGGTGTTTGGCATTATTCAACGTTCTAGTTGAACATTTTATTTCTCGATTAATCTACAATGGTGTCAGTTTTGCAAAAGGGTCCTGAACGCCAAACGGGTGAAATTAAAGACAAAGAAAAAATAGGTGATGAAAATGACAATTTAAAAGAACTAGGAATTTTTTTTAAAATACGAGATTTCATAGGGAAGTGCGAAGCAGTTGTTAATGTCTTTGAAGTCACTTTCTCAGTAACAACCAATATAAATGTTTCTGTGAAAAGTGATATATGTATAATGTATACATATATTTATAAGTATATATTTTGATGATTGATAAATAAGAGGGAATCCAAATGCATTTCGATGTTCTTTTTTTTTTCTCTCTCAATCTCTCTTCTTCTTATCCAGTAAGCCAAAATGCCCAGTGTATCACCCTTGCATCAGTAAGCATGACGGTTACGAACCATTGGCCGTCGTCCCGATTCGTCGCGCACGGTCTTTACCAAATCGAAGTCGCGCTCTCTCGCTTGCTCGCCTGCTAGCTGGCCGGGCGATCGATGTCCGATGCGGAGGGCGGTTGGCGGCAGCGAAGAGCGAGCGCACACCCCGAGATTGATTCAAACCAAATCACGTTGACTTCACGCCTCGGCTCTACCGAGAACTAGCTCTCCGACTAGTTTGGTTCAAGCGAAAAGAAGTTTTTCAAAGAACATTTTGTAATTTTTCTCGGTAGTCAAATCTTACTTAACAAAGTTACGTTCCTCTAAAGACATGAATACATGTCCTTATTACCTAAAAGGGGGGGGGGTATATCTTGTGAATTAATACAGGCATATTATTGGGGTTTAAAAATATATAATCAATTACAGAAATATTCAAACGTCTGGAATGAGACAAACATCCATTTTTTAACACTTAACGTTTGCCTAGAGATAGGTTTAAATATATAATATATGTTGCTTCTTTGCATGGACGGAACGGCAGAGGGGGCAAAATAATGAATGTCTTATTATTTTGCCAACTCCGGTTGCGATATTCAATTTATGGAGGTGTGAACTGGAGAATGGATTCAAAAGAGGAAGGCCTAGGAGTGAATTCAAACGAGAGAGAATGAATGACGGGGATACACAGGATATACGGAAACGTTGACGTGGATGGAGGGAAGGGGGGAAGGATGGAGACGAAGTAAAAGAATCTATATGAAGGGGTATGTGATGATAACAAAATATGAGATAGGAAAAGATGATCCGGCGGAAAAGGAAAAATAGACACAAGAGAAAAGCTAGAAAGCTGCCTTGGTGATTTTGCCCTATGAAACAGGAAATAAATTTCAGACGTGACAGAGCAAAGTTATTACCTCCCTGCCTCATCCCCCCCCCCCCCCCACACACACACGCGCGCACCCACGCACATACACGCTCATACACACTCTCTCTCTCCCTCTCCCTCTCCCTCTCTCTCTCTATCATCCTCCTCCTCCCCTTCCAACTCCTCTCTTTCTCTCACTCACTTTCTCTTATTCATGTTATTCTCTTTGAACCTTCCTCCCCCTCTCTCCCTCTCTCTCTCTCTCTCTCTCTCACCCTCTTTCTAGCTTTATCTCACACTCTTTATCTCCCCTCTGCCTCCCACTCAGTCTTCCTTCTACTTTCCCTCTTTTTCTTTCTCTCTCTCTCTCTCTCTCTCTCTCTCTCTCTCTCTCTGTATCTATCTATCTACCTACTTATCTATCTATCTCTCCTTTCCCCTTTCTCTTCACAAATACCGGTCGTGCGTACTTCTGGAACTGAATCTCGAACGGGGGAACTTCGCGGCACATCCATACAGTTGCAGTTCGGGGTTTAATGGAGGGAAACCGAAGTGAAAAATTGCCTCTTTTTATCACGTTTAACACAAGAGTGCGAAACAATATTTGTGATGAATCAAGCGAGACGCTCCGGTAACAAACTGACTACGTGAAGTCGAAGCATTTTGCGCTCAACATCCCAGCTTCTCTGTAGACTCCGATAAATTCTTAATCGGACTGCCCAAGTTTCTAAAGAGTTTCCCTTGGATATAGTACTGAAATATCCATTATTATATAGGTGTGCATATAATACTGAATACCAAATTTGAAAGACATTCGGAATAAAATAAGAAATTTAGATGACGATATGGATACTGATGATATGAATTAATCCTACCGAACTAAGGAGTAAGAAGTAGAATCACTTTCAAAATACTCTATTTCAGAGCAATATTGAATTAAATCTTTGTACGCTTCACTCCCATCCAAAAAATAAAATTAATAAATTAATAAAATAAAAAATAACAAAACTAACAAAATAACAACATGTATTTATGTTAATGTTTAATTTACTATCATATTTCCGAATTCGTAGTTATGTTTATGTATAATTTCATAATTAGGTGGGCTGTACTTCAAGTACAGACCACCTTATGTTTTTGTAAGTTATGAGTTTGTCTTATATTATACGATGTATTTCTATTTATGTTGTCCTTCTAATGATTTTTATTGCTAATGTTTTGCTTTCATAAGTTGTTTGTTTAGTTTATCTTTAAGTTTGTTAAGCGCTTAGAAACAATATGTAAATTAAGCGATATATAAATGTTAATTATTATTATTATTATTATTATTATTATTATTATTAGATAAATAAATGAACCTTGGAAAAACCAATAACGAACATAGAGAGACCTATAATCTATTGGGTAGGGAGGGGGTGTGGAATCAAACAAAACTGGATTTAATGAACGATGTTCCTTTGGTAGGAATGCACCTTACAGGAAGCAGTCAAACAACACATTATTTTCTTTCATTTTCTAACATCTGGATGCATCTATTCAATACAATTCATAGTAATATTTATCATCTTCCGGTATATTATTTTTACATTTAAAAAAAAAAATCAAGTGATATAAATAATGTATACTGAATGAGGGTCATACAGGGAAGAAGGTGTAAATCTATTCAAACAGGAGCTTGTGTCGGGTACGCCTGTACCATGTCTGTGAGGGTAGAACAGACCATCCAACAGTTTGGACCTTATTAAACGCTTTCATTTTTTAGAATGAATATTTTGTTGTTGATTTCTTTAAAGTGACAGTAAACTGGAGCTCCTAAATAGCGCCATCTTTCAACAGGATTTGATAAGAGTCTGTGCCTCTCATTTTCCCATCATGCCCCATTCTAGTTTGTAAAAGCTTAGAATGTACCTGCACACAAATTTCCACAATGCCAAGTCAAAAATAATAGTTTGATATATCAAATTTGCCTATTATCCAAACAAGCTGTTTGTCCTAACTGAAAATAAAATGCAATTAATTTTCAAATTATAATCTTAATTTTAAATTAGCAGTCACTGTAAGATGACGCTGTTCAGGTTCTGCCAGTTTAATGCCACTTTAAAGACTCTGATGCGTCACCAGTTTATCCGCTCCATATGCCGTGTTTCTGAGCGTACAATTCACTGAAAAAGTTCATTTTTCGTGATGGTAAATCTCGCAACACGAGTATTGGAATTCCCGAAAGAGAAAAATGCATTTATAAAGGAGAAGGATATTTGTTCGGCAGATAACTCCAATGTACATTTTATTGAACTTACAGAATAACTGATTTTGATCAAGAAACTAAGTGTTACTTTGCAGCGGCGTATCTAGGGATTATGGCGCCCGGGGCAAATAACTGTTGCGCCCCCTCCTCCCCGAGTGCCCAAAGCTATCTACGTTATTGTACAAGCGATGGAGCAAAGCTACCGAGCGGAATTTTTTGTTGTTGCATTTTTAACACTAAAAAATACAATTTCCTGCGCATTTTACCTAAGAAATTTTGCAATTTACAACTGCAATTGAGCGATAGAGAAGTTCGAATTTCGTACATTGATAAACGGTTTTCTATTCACTCCCATCTTAAAGTGGGAGCAAAATTAATATTAATAATTATAACAGCTGTTTCTTATATAGCGCCTTACCAGTTACAATGTAACCGACCAAAGCGCTTGCAGCATTATTACCTCGATCACTGGATTCAGTTGCGACTCTGCACATTACAGTGCACGTTCTCCCCTCCTCTGGGGAGCATTCCAGCCAGTCGCCTGTTTCCAAGCGCGCACATGCTAATCCAACCAATGGGTACCCATTTAACACCATTTAACGAAAACCCTTAAGAAATAGTCGAGGAATTTATGCAAGTCGACCAAATGTTCAGAATTTCTTTTAATTGGTGAACCTCTGAAAATGCTGTTTCATGCACTTTATCCTATATTTGGGGCGCAATATTTAGCAAGATGAAACTTACATGATAGCAAGCAAAGGAACGACAATTACATCTTTATTTTTAAACATTTTGAACGCTTTAAAAAAAAATATTGAAAACTATATACTGAGGGAGCAAAATTACGAGATCCTAAAAGAAAATATTTATGGGAGGGAACAAAGCGACTTAGCTTTAGAAAATGTTCGCATTTTAAACACTCAAAAACTGTATTTCTAATGCATTTGCCCTGATGATTGGGCGGCGCATTATCCTTAAGGATTATGATTTTCCTTCATTTGCTCTCTTTTGCGTGTTTTTTTTTTTGGGGGGGTGCCCCTCCAAGTGCTGCCCGGGGTACGTGCCTCCCCCCCCCCCCTCCCGTATATACGCCACTGTTACTTTGGCATTAACAGACGGTAAACCATAGCGGTAAACACATCGCGTAGCATGGGCCAAATCTTGAGGAGGCATGGGCACAATCTTGAGGAGGCATGGGCACAAGGTGGATAAAATGCGAGAGGGGAAGGTGACTGAGAGGAGTATGAAGTGAGAGTCCTATCGTCTTATTCTAACGATTTTTTTTTTAATCATTTGCTCTTTATTTCTTTCTCTTTCTTTTACTTGTTTTCCCTGGGGATCTCCACTTGATTCGTAGCAGGAGGGGGCAAAGAGGCACAGGGGCACGTTCCTCCTTGTCTACACCGAAAAATATACTGTAATTGTTATTTTCTTTGTCGAAAACCGGGAAACTCTTGGCCATAAAATGTCATACACATTATTGCTGGATCATAGTTGTGATTGGTGCAAAATTTTATTTTTGAACACATGTGAATAGACTGGACTGCCTTCTACTGCCCGTCTACCTCACGTGGGTCAAGAGAATCAATATTTTAGATACCTAATCTAGGTGTCTTAGCCGAGTGGTTAAAACACTCGACTGGAAATGTGAGGATCGTGGTTGCGATCCACGGTACGGCACTTATGCCTTCAGCAATGCATTTTATCTACATTGCTCTTTTGTCTTATATTATTAAATACATATTGTTTGCCATATTGATACGTGTGTGAGTGAGTGTGTTTCTTTACATTAAAAAAATAATTTAAAAAATAATGATAAATTGTAGATACAATGCATTGTCTGAGTGCGTATGCATTGCACTGGGATGTTTATTGCCATTTGGTCCCATGCCATTTGGTCCAATCGTCATATGGTGTAACATCATTCGGTCTAATATTAGTTGATCCAATATACATTTGGTCTAATCAACATATCGTCCAATCAACGTTTCGTCCAGTAACCAGTAGGGCCAATAGCCATTTCGTCTATAAACATTTAGTCTAATAGCCATTTAGTCTAATTTTTTTTTTTTTTTTTTTTTTTGTCTAATCATCAAATGGTCTATATCCAATTAGTCCAATACCCGTTCGGTCCATCAATCAATTGGTCCTTGTTACAGTTGGTCTAACTTCATTTGGTCTAATGTCATTTCGTCTGAACCCATTTGGTCTAATAACAACTTGTTCTAATTAACATTTGGTCTAATTATCACTTGGTCCCATGACCGTTTGGTATAATTATAATTTGGTCTAATAACCAATTGGCCTAATAAGCATGTACACGGCCAAAGCTAGCCATCTAAGACCATAGGACGTCCATGTATGTGCTGCATTGTTTTCAGTTTTAGATTCAGATTCTGTACGACAATCAGTTTAGGTTTCTGCAGTTATTTTGTATCTAGAGCTAGAGTCTCGATCAGTTTACATGTCATTGAGGTTTTTTTCCACTAAACGTGGAAGACTTTGTCCTTTGTACTATGTCCTTTGATATTAAAATGTTTTAATGGTAATACAGTTATTTTTCTTAATGGTAATGCTTACATTATTTTTTTTTTAATAATTGAGCCTGTATATCATTTCAATAATTCAGAGAGTATTATTACTGTTATCATTGGGTATTACTATTAGCATTAGACCTATTGTTTCAACTTATAGGCATATTTCAAATAAAACTAAAAAATAGGCACACAGTAATCTGTATTAAGAACATATTTGTTTTTAGTATTAGACTGAATGGCAATCGGACAAAATGAGTAATAGACCAAACGGTCATGAGACGAACTGAGACTTGGACCAAATGATTATTAGATCAACTGGTCATTAGACGAACTGATCATGAGACAAATTGGTTGATGGACGAAATGATGATTAGATGAAATGGTAATTGGACGAATTGATGATTAGACCGTGTATATATTAGACCAACTGGGATTAGCCGAAATGGGTACTGGACCTAATGAATACTGGACGAACTGATAATAATACCAAGTGGTATTTGGACTAAACGGATTTAGACTAAATGGTTATTAGACCAAATGGTTTTTTATACTGGTTATACTAACTGGTCATTGTGCGAAATGATTACTGGACCAAATGGTCATTGGACGAAATGATATTAGACCAAATGATGTTAGACCAGCTGACAATTGGACCATATGACAATTTACCCACTGGGGCGTACTGAACCCACAACATCAGGACTGAAAGTCAGACGGACGAACCACTACCCCAAGTTGAGCATTCTATTTTTAACTGTGTATCTATAGGACACCCCCCCCCCCCCCCGACCAAACACACGCTATGGCCCTCTTCTCGTCGACTTCTATATTATGCATTTAATTTAGAGCCATTTATGAAATGAGATTGTAAGTCATTGTCTGAACATCACAAAGCCGTAGTCTGTGTTCAGTCACACATTACTGGATGGCGCCCCGCCCCCTTCCAACAAACTGCCGGCTATACTGAAGTTTCCCTGTCGATGGTCTGATGTATCGGGCAAATCAAATATTTCCAAATATTATATGTTGTCTTTTTCAAGCATCCATTTCAAAACAACCAGTTTTCAAAAAGAATTTACTAGCATAATAAGGCAGTCTGAATTGAAAGAGTGAATCAGATAATAGCATCAATCCCCTTTTGTGTCAAATCTGGAGCGATCTTCGGCGATATATAAAAACACTTTAAAGCGCTGACCTTGATTTTTGACAACAGCCCCCTCAAAAAATTCCTGCTGGAAGCTATCTTTATTGTTTCCTTTCCTTTTCATAAGTTGGGGGCTTTTATGAAAATCGGGCTATTAGAGGTTGAAAGAAAAGAAATTTGGAACAATAATGCTGCCAGTCGACATTTAAGGCTGGAAGGTTTGATGGGGGTGATGTATTATCGGATAGATCGGTAACGGCTGCAAGTATTCACACGTAAATGACGAAGAAAAAAAAACAGAACAAGCCATCTTTCTCTGCCTGTGATTTTCAGATATGTATTCATATTTGCTTCTTTTATAGTCCATAGAAAGGAAGACCGGGGAAGCAGGGTTCATCGATCTAACGATGTAACTTTGACAGTCTGTCTTCAAACAATAAAGCAATCTTTTGTTGTTTTATTAGTATCCTTTCTAGTCTCAATTTATATTTTTACTAAACTGTAGCATATACATTTAATAACTATTGTCATAGATGAACGCTATGCATGTATATGATCTACATTACGTATAGATGTCGACATGGACACTTTGGGGGAAATATACAAAACAAAAAGACTCGATTTTTTTAAAGCTTGTGCGTTCATTTCCGTATATGCATGTATATTACTCACAATATGTTTCATGATGCTCTCCTAAATTATCATTATTATTTCATTTTTCATATTTCTCATTGTATTATTTTTGTACTTATCTTCCATTTGACATAATTTTATATGTTATACTTCCGCTTATACGCTCTAAATATATGAATATATACTTTTGTGATATAATATATGTATGTATGATATACCCTATTATATGTTTATGAACAGAATATTGATGTAAATCAATGATGTTTGATAAATAAAATACAAAACACATGATGTAACGCTCTCTCTATTATCTCGGCATTGATAATGTTTAAGTGCGGAAGGCCAGTCACGCGATAAAACGAACGTGTTTCACGCTTAGCATGCTTTAAGAGAATTTTAAATTAACTAATTATGCTAGGTTTTATTCAAGAAATGGAAGAAGTTCGCGTATTTTCAACAGGGGTTCAAGACCTTTTCCAATAACTAATGCCGTTCTCTCTCTGAATGTGTCAGTCTTTCTATTTACCTTTTTAATCATACTGTAATATGAGCATGATGAGGAAACGCTTTTTTAAAGAGAGTTATCTTCTGTTACTAGCAATGAAGAAAATCCTTCTTTTGTCATTTTAGTAACGCCTACTCAAATTCGAACTTTATAGTAATTTTTCCAACGAAAATAACCTTTCTTTCTAATTTAGCGTTACCCAGTTTAATTTTAACTTCGTAGTCTGTAAACAAAAATTCTTCGTCAGAATATTTTTAAACATTGAATAATTATGATAGGAATATAAGAAAAACAGGTAGGATGCTGATCGGTACTCTTCTTCTGAAATGAATAAATTGACACTTATGATATTAAATAGATTTCATTCATAAGTATCGACAGAGATGGCTCTTTTTACTTCAGTATATTCTGGGGGACACAAATAGAAGGGGTGGACATGCGTCGGAGTTTTGTGGTTAGTTGGGCCAATGGTTTTCATCTAAATGCATAATCTCCTCTCTGTATGTTCATTTTATTAGTTCGCTTTTAAATTGATGGGAATAATAAGATCATAAATCCATAACCATTAGTCACATGCTGATACACGTGGTGAAAGTGTATGGACATGGGCGACAATCGCCGTTTGTAGAGTACAGATGTTGACGACATGGCGGAAACATGCATGTGTTTCAAAGAATAGGCCTTTTTATAACACTGAACAAAAGCAACAAAGGACGTTTGTAATAACATCATTTCTTGGTTGCATATGTTTCATACACTGCAATTTTTTACCTCCCAGAATGTTCATGCAATTTCTCACTTATCTTGCCATAGTCATTTTCATCGGCGCCATCGATGTCATTGTTAGATATCCGTAATCAATATCATATCATTGTCAATATCATCCTAGAAACCGTAAGAAACCGCCGTCAATGTCACCATTATCACTATCATCATCATTAATATCCTCCCTCATCATTCGCATCATCATTCTCATACCTATTTCTGCGATGGTGAATGGTCCGCATTTTCATGATCAACCGTCAGTGTCATCACAATTACTATCGTAAAATCGTCAGCGCCATCAGCACTGTCATCGTCGACGTTGTCGTCGTCGTCATCTTCACCATCATTTTCAGTATTATTTTTCCCCTCAATCTTAAAACCAATGTCGCTGTCGTCATCATCAGCATCAATATCATCCCTATCATCATGATCATTATCATCTTCTTCTTTTTCTCCTTTGTTTTCTTCATCTTTCGTTGATCTTCTTCTGCTTTCTTCTTCTTCTTCTTCTTCATCATCATCATCATCTTCTTCTTCTTCTTCATAATCTTCATCATCATCATCGTTTTCATCATCATTATATCTCCATTTACATGATTTATACACCTTCACATTTCTGTGTCTTGCAATTTATCAATTTTTTTTGTCTCCATCGTCATCATCATCATTAACTTGAGGCTCCCCCGGTCTGTCTCTTTCTATCTCTCTCTCTCTCTTTCTCTCTTTCTCCCTCTCTCGATTTTTGTGTATCCTCTCCTAGATTTGACTCTGTTTTTTTATTCTTGTTCTTTCACATTTAAAAGAAAATTGCAATATAGAATCAACCTATATCTTTTTTTTTACGTTATCTACAAAAAAGAGAAGAAAATAGATGGGAAACTGCTAACCGCCTACCTGATATGAATTTGAAAACCAAACATTAAAGCACTATAAATTATCCTATGTAATTTATACCATCAAAAGGTTCTACAATGAACTAATTTTGCGTTGATTGAGTCATTAAAGGCTAAATCATCAGTCAAAGTGAATTGCAATAAATTACAGAAGCAATTTCACTCATGAAGTGCACCATAAAACGATTTGCCGACGAGCATTTTGTTACAAATATATAAATTAATCGGTTGCATATTACTGTATTACCGTTTAGTTTGTTGCGAATACGATGCAGTCATTTTACTTTAATATACAACGTCTACCCTGCAATACTCTTGTAATGATTGAGGCGTGCATCTTTTAAAAAAGGTAGATTACAAGAGGTGTGTATCAAATAATGTCCATAAATCATGAAAACAAATCCAAAATGTAAAATGATACATTCCAACATTACTAAACAAGAACATTAACTGCTAAAAATGACGATAATTAATCGTTTCAGCTGAATGGAGTAAGCAGAAATAGCTTTGCATTGATATTTGGTTATAAATGTATAGTGAATCTGTAATTATTATTGATTATAGTCTATACAAAAAATTAATTCTTCTGTCTAGACCTTTCCCATTTCGCCTTAATTCATTATATCCCCCTCCCTGTAATTGCCCCTCCCTCCCTCTTTCTTTCTCTCTCTCTCTCTCTCTCTCTCTCTCTCTCTCTCTCTATGTTAATCTATTTCTCTTTTCATTTCAAACTGTCTCTCCTCTTTCTTTTTCTTCCTTCTCGATCTATGTATTTGTCTCTCTTCCCTTTTCCTTTAAATCATCACTGTATTTTCCATTTCATATAAATTTCTTGCTTCTATGAAAACGAACTTTTAAAATCATCAGACATCTTAATCTCTCATATTACTGCATGAATAATAATAACTATTTCCTAGCTATAGTTATAATAAAACACTATTAACCAGTATGTAATACCAAAAAAAAGTCTCACCCAATCAAAATGATTCAGGCGCCAAATATCAAACTTTCCCTGGAAATAAAAGTCCTCATCTGCAGAAAGTTTGGTTCAGGTTGAGTTGCTTGCGTTGACGACTTCTGACTGCAACATAGCAATAGAGATGCACGCCTTGGAAAACTCTTGGATTCTGCAGGCCCATACCAACGGGTAGAGAACTTTAGACTGTAAGTTCAATATCTCTAAATCTTTCTTCTGAAATATCCTCCCATCCGACTTTCGGACCTTCTAGTGGAGCGAATCAACATCCATAATTCGAGATGCTACACAGTACAGCCAAGCATCTCAAGATGTATTTGCTCTCTGAATGTTAGACTTGATGTGATGTTATCTTATAGTATACCATCACGGAACCTTATACTCCGTGATCTGGTGATATGCATTAGACCTATTTCAGGGAAGTGGTGATAGAGCTCCTACTAGAATCATGCTCAACATTTAGAGAAACTTATACTTTCAAAGCTTTTTTTTTTCCAGAGAGAGAACATCATCACCTTGTCTTAAAATGCTGTCTGTTTCATCGGGTGGTGTTTTTAAGCGATATTTATTTTCCTACAATTAAAAGTCAGCGGTTAGGTTGTCATCGGGCCAAGCATCTAACGGATGAGGGGAGAGGTTGTCGTGCGGCGGCCCAGGCGGTGTACGTGACGCCACCAGCTCGCTCGACAATTACCGTACCGGGCGGCCTGAGAATGGCGGTGTACAAGCTTTTGTAAACATGGCGCTATTCCAAACACATTACTCAACCTGCTCCTTTTAGATTTCTCCTGGGCTCGGGCAATTTATGAAATATTTGTACTGGGTCTGACACCATCTCAGGGGCTGTTGTCTTCGGAGATGATAGCATCAACTAATTTATTCAGATTAATTAAATTATGATTGCACTGGATAGAACATTGCAAGTAACGCTGAACGAGTGTAAGCTGTTTACTTCAACATGATTAATGAGTACTCCTCCAAAGAAAAAGTTTTGTGAAGTAACCAGAATACATGTATTTATCTTTATATTTGGGAAAGTCCTTTTGAAGAAAAAAGTAATGGAAAGGCCGCCAGGACTGCAGACTAAAGCAATTATCATGGAGATGTTCTTTCTATCATCCTCGAGTGTTATTTATGAGTTTAATGGCTATAAAATGTCTTTGAAGCATTTATACATTTTAGGTTTAAGAGAAGTGTTGCAGCCAAGATATGTTGAACTGATATTTACCCCCATCCCTTCCTCTCATTTTAAGGCCAAAAAAGCGATTCAACTTGAAATGGGTCAAAGGAACGTGGGACTGCCACAATACGCACACCCCCCCCCCCCCCCCCGTTTCCTGATTGCCAATATCTGGATACCGCACTGAAAGAGCCTTCATCACATTTATCTTTATTTCTATATCTCGCTACTCTCTCTCTCTCTCTCTCTTTCTCTCTCTTATACTCTCTCTCTTTCTTTCTCTCTCTCTCTCTTTCTCCCAGGAAGCACATGAAATTTTCATGCGTTTGCAAAGCTTATATCTAATTTCGTTTTGCTTTGAACGTATGTTTTAGCCAAAAACTGGTAAACGATGATATCATAAAACTCTTTTGTTAGTTTGTGATTTTAAAAATTCCTTACAGTATTATCGGACAATATCCCTAGTGATATGAAATAAATGAAAACAAATTTTGAATGGAATAAATGAAATAGAATGAAAAAGAATGAACTAGAAAATCAAGAGTTAAACAAAATCAGACTGTGCCTGTATACCCGTTTATGCGAAGAACTGCAAACTGACAAGTTTCTCCATAGAGGGGGGGGGGGGCAATACTTGCAGAATGATTTTTATTGGATTCTTTAAGAATTTTTTATAATTCTTTCCAGAACCCAGGGATACCTTTAACGTTGGTTTGAGGCTTGTAAGAAGCCGTTTGCAGAAGCAAGGCATGCATCCCTCTTGTCCTTGCAGCTCGATCCCTGGCATGGCGAGCGCCTGATTTACAATGTCCGATACCCATAATTCATGACCGCCCCTGCGTCCAGAAGTCAAAGGTCAAGAAACAATTATCACGTTGTATATGATACCACGAGACAGCTTGAAACATGAATTCATCATAGGGACAGTTTAGACACGATAGGTGGCGACTGGAATGGCAGTACACAATGGCGTATCCAGCATTGCACGGAACCGGGGCACATCCCTCCCACTTCATTTTCATGCAGACTTTATTGTTTCGTCTACTGATAACCAGAAGGGCATTTATTGTATACAAAGCCTTTTCTGGCTTTCAGTCTCAGGTGACAATTAATCAAGAGCTCACTATCACGTTTTTCTCTCTCCGGCGAACAAGTTACATTTCGTCGCCCCCCCCCCCCCAAACCCCCCCCCCCCCCACCCTCCCTCCTGTTTATCAATTTTTGACACCCCACTGACACTGACACAGAGCAGAACTCCAAAAGACGACAGTTTCAAGTAGACCCAAATTTTCATCTTTTGGCAAGGGTAGGCATGAGAAGTAAAGGGCCAGTCATTCAGTACATAATGGTCCTATAAAAATTTATTAAATCGCCAATTACCTGTTTTAGAAGAATTTGGTTCTCAAAAAATACAAGAAGATTATTCAAGATGAAACTTCTTGAAAGGATAAGGATAAGGATTAAAACTAAACCTCTACCTCTATTTTCAATGCCTGTGAAAGAAATTTAAAAAATGCTATAATATTGTATCTAGTTTAATCTTTATCTTGATAGAAGGGGAGCTTCTTCTTTAAATCTAAAAAAAATAAAAGCCGAAATTTTATGCGATTTCCTATCTCTCCATTATTGTTATTGCATTATTTATCCTTCTATCTCTCTCTCTTTCTCTCTCTCTCTCTCTCTCTCTCTGTCTTTCTTTATTTCTTTCTGTCTCTTTCTCTCCCCCTCTGTCACACCTCTCTTCTTCCCCCTGTCTCTCACCATCCTTACCAGTCTTCTCTCTATATTCCGTTTCCCTTTCCTTCTCTCCACTCTCCTCTCGTTATGTTCTCTTTTCTTCTTCTTCTTCTTCTTCTTCTTCTTCTTCTTCTTCTTCTTCTTCTTCTTCTTCTTCTTCTTCTTCTTCTTCTTCTTCTTCTTCTTCTTCTTCTTCTTCTTCTTCTTCTTCTTCTTCTTCTTCTTCTTCTTCTTCTTCTTCTTCCTCTGCTCATTCTTTACTACATACAATGTACATCTCCTGCGTTTTAATCTGAATCATGGGTCTACTAAACACTTTTGTTTGTGTCAAGGGTTAGTCCCTTCTTTTTCAAAGTGGTTAATTGCGCTGTGGAGTAATGAAAGTTGTCCTGTTCGAAACGACCCCAATAACGTTTAGAACCACGACAGTTTAAACATCAAAGAAACTTTTACAGATATTTTAAGCAGCCTTCATAAAGCTCCATTTTAGAATCTCTTTCAAACTATTACTTTCAGTTTCACGACTTATGTGCACCAGCTGCAAGACGTTCGTTGGTTTTCCTTTTAAGTGTTCTTTGTAGAGGGCATGAACAGTGCATTTAATTTTTATCCTTCGGGATGCCTTTAAAGGGTAATTTTTTACAC